>BLSH010366123.1:530329-549036 GCA_018402905.1 Glandirana rugosa
AGTTTGGAAAAACACCATGGGTTTTTCCCGCCCCAGTCTGGTCAAAACCTAGATTCTTGTAACTTAACGAAGCACCTCTGCTTCTCCAAGTCTTACCTTAGGTAGGCGAGCCAGCACCAGAGGGATGCGGTTCCCCTTAAAGACCGCAGGAACCTATAGTTCCTGCGTATAGAGGTGCAAGGCTAAACAGAGTCAATAGTCGCAAAAGATGTAAAGCGTCACCCTCTAGACGTAATGGTCAAAGACCGTGAAGGGAAGTCCGACCGGAGCAGAGGGGCCCACAAGTGGTTCCACCACCGGGGCTACGACCGTAATGACTCTGTTTCTCCATAGCGGGATAGGGGAGACTTGTCCCACTGAGACAGAATTGTCTTCTGTAGGAGTCGGATATGACTCTGGGCATAAGGCACCGCTTCGAACGTCGACACCATGAGACCCAACACTCGTATACAGAACCGTAAGGAGAACCACTGGCGTGACAACAGGGTTCGCACTACTGCCTGAAGAGTCAGTAGCTTGCCCCGTGTTAGAAACACCCTTGCCTGTACCGTGTCCAGAATCTGACCCAGGTACTCTAGCCAGCAAGTCGGAGTCAATGATGACTTTTGTAGGTTGATCAGCCAACCGAACTCCTCTAACGTGGCTACCGTGATTGTCACATTCTCCTTCAGAGCTGTAGCCGACTCTGCCCTAAACCGTAAAGTAAACCGTCGAGGTACGCTACCACCGCGATACCTCTTTGTCTCAGTAATGCCAGCATCGGGGCCACCACCTTGGTGAACACCCGGGGAGACGAGGCCAGCCTGAAGGGAAGTGCCAGAAACTGGTAATGCAGATCTCCCACTGCGAAATGTAGAAAACGCTGATAACTGAGACAAATCGGAACGTGGAGATATGCGTCCTTGATATCCAAGGACGCCAGAAATTCCCCTTGGCGTAGGGAGACCACGACCGAGCGGATGGATTCCATTCTGAACCTCTTCGTCTCCACGAAGCAATTCAATGTTCTTAGATCCAAAACTGGTCTGACCCCGCCCTTTTTGGGTACCACAAAAAGGTTTGAATAAAATCCGTGAAATCTCTCCCTCCTGGGTACCGGTATGATCACCCCCTGTTCGGTGAGAGCTCAGACAGCGCCTAGAAGCGCCTGGTGGCGTTCCTGCGTGAGCCTCAGGTTTGAGGGGAAGAATCTTTCTGGGGGCAGAGAGATGAATTCTATCCTGTACCCGGAAGACACCAACTCCAGGACCCACCAATCGGTGATGCGGCCAGCCCATCAGTCTGCGAACCCCAGTAACCGGCCCCCCACCCGTGCAGCGGGTGGGGGCAACCCATCATGCGGAGGCGGATTTATCCTTCGTTTTTTCGGACTTATGCTGCCAGGGCCTTTTACTGTGCCCTGCAAAAACTTTTCCGGTCTTGCAGCTTTTACCTGCTGAGCCGGATGCCCGAAAAAACTTCTTCTGACCTGACGCGACAGGCCCCTGTCTGCGCCGCAACTCACGCCGTTTAGGCTCCGGGAGAAAAGTACTTTTACCTCCTGTGAAATCCTTAATGATTTCATCCAACCGTGGGCCAAACAGACGCTCTCCCTGAAAGGGAAGGTCTGCCAGTGCTTTCTTTGAAGCCTGGTTGCCCGACCAAGATCGGAGCCATAGCACCCATCTGATAACAATTGAAAAAACAGACATTTTTGACAATATAGGAAGGAGGTCCAAAGCAGCATGACATATGTAGCGGAGCCCCTCTTACAAATGTTGTGCCCGCTGTACCTCAGCCTGTGCACAATCACAAGTTAAATTAGTGCATAGAGCGGTAGCATGCTCCCGCAGAGACTGTGCCGCCATTGCAGTTGCCAGCGCCGGCCGCATGGCTGACCCAGCCAACAAGAACAGTGCTTTAGACACTGTCTCTGTGCGGCGATCGACCGCTTCCTTAAAGGATGGCGACCCCTCCAAGGGAATGGTGGTTGCTTTATTCACCCGAGCCACGGCAGGGTCCACCACCGGGGAGGCCCATCTCTTAGTAAAGCTCTCCTCAAAAGGGGTAGCGCACCGCAAAGTTTTTAGGCAAAGCAAAGGAACTTGGTGGCCTATGCCACTCCTTAAACACCGCCTGCTCAAATACTTGGTCATAAGGGTAAGCCCTAGGGGCCCTAGGCGGTTTAAGTGGGCCACAAACATAAGCGGACTCATGCGACTCCCCAGCTGGATCAAGACGCATGGAATTGCGGATATCAGTGATCAGTGCTTCCACTATGGCTTTATCAGGCGAAAACAGTTTCTTGACTCTCCTCATGCTCTGAGGGTGGTTCACCCTCTGAAAGATCCACAGGTGTGACCATTGAGGCGCTTTCCAGATCCGAATCCTCCCCGGAGGAAAGGGAGGGGTGGGCGTTTCTGAGGAACCCTTGGAACGGGTACCTCCGCCCGGGGAAAGAACTCCCCAAACACCGCCCTCAGCTGTTCCAAAGACACTAGTGTTCCTGGGGTGGATTGTAGATCCGCAGGTACTCTTGCCATAGTATTGCCGGCCTCTGACATTACAGCCTTCCGGCACCCCTACTGTGTAACCACCACCTCTACTCCACCAATCAACCACGGAGACCCGGGAGGATTGCCCACACCGCTACCAGCACCCAGGAAGGGCCAGCTATACTTGCTGTTTAGATGCCTCAGCACTCCGACCAGAAGAGCAATGCCCACAACTACTGCACGCCAGGAGCCTGCTGCTGTGTGTCAGCCACGCTGTACAAGCGAAAACCGGAAGCCCACTTCCGTTTTTAAACACTTCCTGTACCAGGGCTGCACTTCCTTGAGCTACCACTGGGGGCCGCCAGACCACAGCGCTCCGGACGGTCGGTGCAGAGTCGAACGGTCAGTGCAACAGTGCCGTACTGCGGAATAGGGGGAGTGGGAGGGGGGGGGGAACGGAGGACTAACCTCACAAGGGTATTTACCCAAAATGTCCCTCCAATGGGCCCCCACCGGCCGGCTTACCATAAGAGCTGCCCAGATGCCCACTCTCCACGCCCTAAGGCGGCAGAGGGGTCCACTCACCAATCCTTGATGGGCGCAGCGGTAGCCACCGGAGCAGACCTACCATCCCCTAGGGGAGGCATGCTGCTGGCCAGGCCCCTGGACAGGCGTACCTAGTCACTGGGCTCTAGTGGGTTTTAGCCACTGGCCGCCCCCACGGAATGGGCGCTATGCGGTGGGCACCCCGAAGGGCGTTCGCATAGTGTCGGCTGGACTGGGGAAAGATTTGGATTCAAGATATCCTCTATACCACCAGCCAGCTTCTTGATAGCAGTCTTCATCAGGTGAATCTTCAGGAGACCGCAGATCCCAAAGGGAACCAGGTCTACTCCTTGCACTAGGCAAATAAAAACTGATGTGCTGTACAGGGCAGGGGGATTATATGCTGAGGTGAGGACGGCCCCCTGGGAGGGGCCAACCTACGCTTTTGTTTGTTTTTGCCTAGTCTACTCCTAGTAGGATGAGCATAACCCCATGTGTCATAAGAAGGCTGCGTCTGTCAGTGAACGGAAGAGAAAGATGTGTGACGTTATGCGAGGCACCACAATGGGCGGCCGATACTTGTCACCTAGAATGCGATCATTTTAAGGCGACTAGCAGGAGTCCAACCCGGGTTTTGCAATGTGCTTATGTTTTGTGGGTGTCGGGGACAGCCCCACACTGTATAGAGAGGAATCTGTTTAGTTTAGCATTAGATGGCAAGGTTTTGTTTACTGTTTTGTTTGTGTTTTGAACTTGCAAACCTGAAATAATAAACCTGGCAAGCCGCCAGATTTTAAAGAATCTGACATCCATGCTGAATCTTTTCCACTGAAAAGTGATCCCCACGAGCTAATCTCCCACATGTGGTGGAGTTCAGTGTGGCAAGCTTCAAAGATGGAGGAATTGTTGAAAGCCCTTCTGCAAGCCAATGCAGCCCAGCGGGAAACCAAGACAGGTCGCAGAGGCTGCTGCAGCACAACACGCAGCTCTGCAGGAAATCAACGTCCGGGTCGTAGAGGATGCTGCAGCTCAGTGAGAGGAGAGTCGCCAGGCCATTGCAGCTCAGCAAGAGGAGAATCGCTAGGCTATCGCAGCACAACAAGTGGCTCAACAGGATATGAACAGTTTGCAGAGGCCCTGCTGGATTTAAAAAAAGGGGCCGCACCTCCCATGACATTGGAACGAAAGTCGGTACGCACTTTTTACCACATAGAGATACACAGCTGCTGAGGACTTGTTTCGCCCATCTACGCACCACTCTAATGTCGCCCGGCGGACCTGATAAGACTGTTCAAGGGTTCAGGGGAGAGGGGAAATTTGATAAAACTGATACAGTTAAAAAGACTGGGGGCTCTAGACCTGGAGACTGGCCAAAGAAGCCAGGAAGGTCTTGGGGACCCTTGAGAGGACTGAGTATAGAACACATTTAGTGCTACCAATGCCATGCATTGGGACATATTGCTGCCAATTGTCCCCTGTATGATGAACCCATGCAATTTGATAATACTTATATGAAAAAACGCATTTCTCTTTTTTCACAGGTCACATGTATAGCATCATACTCAAGTCTCATGGAGAAGCAAATGTGTGTGACTGCTATTGACGGGAAACCCGTCACTGTGCTGCTCGTGTGATAATGTTGGTCAAAAGCAGCTGTGTAAATCCGGCCAGGTTACACTCTAGCATTGTCGGGGTCATTTGCATCCATGGGGACACTCGTGACTACCAGGCGGCGCTGGTCGAGATTGACACCTCTTGCGGCAGAGTAACCCATTCAGTGTGAGTGGTACCTTCCCTGCATCATGAAGCCCTAGTGGGGAGGGATTTTCACCATTTTTGGAGGTTGTGGGAAGGCACAGAGGGCCTGGAGGAAAGAGCTCCCCCTGCTGAGGAGGCATGGGAGTTCTCACCAGACCCTTTTTGCCAAACGGAAGGAGAGATTGGTGGCAGGACCGAGGAAGGAGGAGACCCTCTTCCTTTTCCTGTAATGGCTGGGGAGCCAGAAGATCACTCACAGCAGATGGCTAATGTCCCAGACCATGTCTCTGTCCCGGACGGTGAGAGTGAACCGAATTTAGTCCATGACTTCGAGGTCCAGAGAGGGGACTTCTGTAAACAACTACGTGATGTCACTCTCCTCTGAGCCAGAAAAAATTGATGGTGATGGACGGGGAACATGTGGACCCTAATTTGGGGGGGGGGGGGGTGTCTTATCCCTACATGGCGCTTAGCAATGATTTGTTGTATCAGGTGGTGAAACACAGAGGACAAGCTGGAACAGCTAGTAGTTCCCAAACCCTTTCGTCAGATAGTGCTAGATCTGGCCCATGGTCATGTAATGGGGGGACATCTGGTTATGGAGAAAACCAGGGAGAGGATAACCCAGAGATTCTTCTGGCCTGGGTTGTATGCAGACATCAAAGAATACTGAGAGTCATGTCCCGAGTGTCAAATGACAGCCCCGTCACCCCATTTTTGTAGTCCTTGTCCCACATCCCATAATTGAAGTGCCATTTGAGTGAATTGGCATGGATCTCGTGGGACCAGTAGTAAAATCTGCCTGGGGACACCAGCACATCCTAGTGATACTGGACTATGCGACCCGCTATCCTGAGGCCATACCCTTGCGGAATACCTTTGCTAAGACTATCACCAAGGAACTGGTCCAGGTGTTTAGTCGGGTGGAGATCCCTAAAGGAATCTTGATGGATCAGGGTACCCCGTTCTTGTCCAGAGTGACCAGAGAGTTGTGTAAATTGTACAAAATCTCCCATCTCTGTACCTCTGTTTACCACCCCCAAACTGACAATCTGGTGGAAAGGTTTAACAAGACCTTCAAAAGTATGCTAAAAAAAAGGTGGTGGATAAAGATGAGGGAAACTGGGATTTTTTGCTGTCGTATCTCATGTTTGCCATACGAGAGGTTCCATAGGCGTCTACTAGGTATTCCCCCTTTGAACTCTTGTATCTTAGACATCCCAGGGGGCTGCTAGATGTCGCAAAGGAAATGTTGGAGGGAGAGGCCACCCCATATAGAAGCGTCATAGAGCACATCTCCTTGATGAAAGATCAAATCGCAGCTGTCCTGCCCCATGTACGAGAGCATATGGAGCAAGCCTAGGAATCCCAGAGAAGGGTTTACAATCGGGGTGCCAAAACCCAAACTTTCAACCGTGGGGACAGAGTGCTGGTGCTAGTCCCCATGGTCGAAAGTAAATTCCTGACAAAGTGGAAAGGTCCCTTTGAGATTAGGGAAAGAGTAGAGGAAGTAAACTACAAAGTTTACCGGCTTGGGAAAAGAAAACCGGAGCAGATTTACCATGTTAATCTCCTAAAACCGTGGAGGGACAGGGAGGCATTATTGCCCCAAAAGGACAGGTTACCCCTAAACCCAGATGTCACCATAACCGAATCTGTGTCATTGATGCAACAAAACAACGTTAAGGAATTTGTCAGTAAAAAGAGAGATGTTTTCTCTTCCCTACCCAGGCTGACCACTGTGCTACAGCATGACATAATCACAGAACCCGGGGTCCGTGTGAATGTAAAACCCTACCGAATACCTGAGCCTAGACGAGAGCGGTGGCGAGAGAAATAAAAACCATGTTGGAGTTAGACGTGATAGAGGAGTCCCAAAGCGCCTTGTCGAACCCTATAGTACTGGTCCCAAAGCCCGATGGCACTATCCGGTTCTGTAACGATTTTAGGAAGCTGAATGAAGTGTCTAAGTTTGACGCATAACCGATGTTGACGAACTTGTGGAAGGTTGGGAGGGGCTCGGTAAATAACAACCTTAGACCTAACTAAGGGATGCTGGCAGATCCCCCTAACGGAGTCAGCAAAGGAAAAAAATGGATTTTATTAAAACTTACCGTAAAATCCTTTTCTCTGAGTTCACTGACAGATGCAGCCCTTCATTGACCAGTAGGGTTATATACACATCCTACCAGGAGTAGACTATGCAAATAGAAAGAAAGCAAGCTGACCGCTCCCAGGGGGCCGTCCTCACTCTAACATATAACCCCCCTGCTCTGCATAGCATATCAGTTCGTAACAAGCCATACAAACGCAACACAGAGGGGTGGGTGCTGCGTCTATCAGTGAACTCAGAGAAAAGAATTTTACGGTAAGTTTTAATAAAATCCCTTTTTCTTTTACGTTCACTGACAGACGCAGCCCTTCATTGACAAGTGGGGATGTCCCAAAGCTGTGACAGCAAGAGGGGTGGGCAAACAACAACTGTACCCAACAGAGTCCTCTCAGGAGGCGCTAGCCGTGCCTACACCGCCTCCTGCAAAGTTTTGCGGCCAAAGGCAGCATCCGCGGATGCTGAAACATCAACTTTGTAAAACTTAGTAAACATGTGCACTGAGGCCCAAGTAGCCACCTTGCACACCTGTGACACCGAAGCCTGGTGTCTAAAAGCCCAGGAAGTGCTAACTGCCCTGGTGGAATGAGCCGTGACTGGAAAAGGGGGTACCTTGCCCCAAACAGTATACGCATGGGTCACGGTCTGTCTGATCCAACGAGAAACAGTGGCTGACGAAGCCGCCAATCCTTTGCGCGGACCATCCGTCAGCACAAACAACGCATCAGATTTCCGAAAGGAAGCTGTAGCCGCCAAGTACACCCACAAAGCCCTCACGACATCCAAAGAATGTAACTCAAATTCCTTGGGATGCGACGGGTGCGGACATAATGAAGGAAGAACAATATCTTCATTAATGTGAAAATAAGAGACCACCTTCGGTAGAAACGAAGGAGAAGGGCGAAAGACCGCCTTGTCCTTATGAAGGACTAGGTACGGAGACTTGCAGGACAACGCTGCCAACTCAGACACCCACCTAGCGGATGTAATGGCCACCAAAAACGCCACCTTCTGCGACATGAGATATCCCTGATCTTCTCATAGGTTTCTGCAGTACAGAATGCACCAAATTCAAATCCCACGGCGCCACAGGCGACCGTACCTGAGGAGCCACATGTCATACACCCTGTACAAATGTACGAATCAACGAATGTGACGCCAAAGGCCGTAGAAAAAGAATCGCCAGAGCCGAAATCTGACCCTTGAGCATACTCAACGCCAATTTTTTTTTATCCAGGCCCTGCTGCAAAAAAGCTTGGACCCGGACACAACATAAGAGCGAGGGTTCCAACCCCCCGCCTCACACCAGGCAATATAGGCCTTCCAGGTGCGATGATAAATCTTGCGCAAAGTACACGTGTGCGCTTTAAGCATCGTAGGGATCACGGAGTCAGCGACACCCTTATCCCTCAACACATGGGACTCAATTGCCAAGCCGTCAAAGCCAGCGAGGGTAAAGCAGGGTGCAAGATGGGTCCCTGAGACAGCAGGATTTCGCGCAGCGGAAGACGTCAAGGAACATCTGCCACCATCCGCACCACGTCGGCGTACCAAGGACGCCAAGGCCAATCCGGGGCTACCAGGATTGTCTCAATCCCCTCCGCTACTACCCTGCGCAGTAGTCGCGGAAGAAGCTTGATGGGGGGGGGAAGGCGTACAGGAGCCTATACCGACCCCAAGGTGCTACCAACGTGTACGTGGCGGCCGCCAGCGGGTCTCTCGTCCTGCACACGAAGGTCTGCACTTTGTGATTGAACCAGGACGCCATGAGGTCCACGTCTGGCGTGCCCCACCTGTGGCAAATCTGGCGGAACACCTCTGGATGTAGGGACCATTCCCCCTGATCCAGTGTCTGGCGACTGAGAAAGTCCGCCTGCCAATTCTCTACGCCCGGAATGTAAATGGCGGAGATTGCCGGCACGTGGAGTTCTACCCATCGCCAAATGAGAGCCGCTTCTGCAGCCGCTGCCGAGCTCCTCGTTCCGCCCTGATGGTTCCCGTACGCCACTGCCGTAGCATTGTCCGACTGAACCCAAACCGGGAGGCCGTGTAGCCTCACCGTCCAGTGGGAGAGGCAGAGCCTGATCGCCCTCAACTCCAGCACATTGATCGGAAGACGGGATTCCTGCGCCGACCAACGGCCCCAGGACCCCCCCAGCCCGAAAGGCTGGCATCCGTCGTGACTATCGACCAATTCAGGGGGGGAAAAGACTTCCCCAACATTAGAGCCGGAGCCACCAGGCCAACGATCCTCTGGTCTGATGATCCAATCTGATCAGCTGGTCCAGGGACAGCGGAGACTTGTCCCACCGTGACAGAATCGCTCGCTGCAGGAGCAGAGCGTGACTCTGGGCGTAAGGTACCGCCTCGAAGGCCAAGACCATGAGCCCCAACACGCGCATATAGAACCATAAGGAGGACCACCGGCGTGACAGCAGGGTTCGCACCGCTGCTTGCAGTGTCAGTAACTTGGCCGGAGGTAAGAACACCTTTGCCTGCTCTGTGTCCAGAATCAGACCCAGATATTCCAGGCGACAGGACGGGGAAAATGTAGACTTCTGCAAATTGATCAGCCAGCCAAAGTCTTTCAACGAGGCCATGGTGATAGCCAAGTTCTCCTCCAGAGCCGAGGCAGACTCCGCTCACAGGAGTAAGTCGTCGAGGTAGGCTACCACCGCGATGCCTCTCTGCCTCAATAACACCAGCACCGGAGCCACCAGCTTGGTGAACACCCGAGGAGCTGAGGCCAGACAGAAGGGAAGTGCCACAAATTGGTTATGTAGATCTCCCACTGCAAAGTGCAGGTAGCGCTGGTGCCGAAGACAAATGGGAACGTGGAGGTACGCGTCCCTGATGTCCAGAGATGCCATGAAGTCCCCTTGGTGTAGGGCGGCCACAACCGAACGGACGGATTCCATTCTGAATTTTCGCGCCTTCACAAAGTGATTTAGCGCTTTTAGGTCCAGAACTGGCCTGACCCCCCTCCCTTTTTGGGTACCACAAATAGATTTGAATAGAAGCCGCGGAACCTTTCCAACGGAGGTACCGGCACAATCACCCCTTGTTTGGAGAGCGCCTGGACAGCCCCTAGGAGAGCCTCTCGATGCCCCTAAAGGGAGTCTCAAGTTCGATGGGAAGAATCTGTCTGGGGGTAGAGTGCTGAACTCTATCCTGTACCCGGAGGACACCACTTCCTGCACCCGCCGGTCGGGGATGCGGGCAGTCCACCGGTCTGCGAATCCCAGAAGTCGGCCCCCCACCCAGGAAACGGGTGGGGGCAACCCATCATGCGGAGGAGGACTTATCCTCTGCCTTTTCGCTCTTGCGCTGCCAGGGTCGTTTACCGGCCCCGAGGCAGACTTGCCGGGCCTCGAACCCTGGACCGCTGCGCCGGGCGCACGAAAAAAACTCTTCTGACCCGAAGGAGCAGGGCCCTGCTTACGGTGGAACTCCCGCCGCCTGGGCTCCGGGAGGAAAGTACTCTTCCCCCAGTGAAATCCTTAATGATTTCATCCAACTGCGCCCCAAAGAGACGACCGCCCAGAAAGGGGAGATCCGTGAGGCCCTTCTTAGATGCATGGTCATCCCACCAAGAGCGTAACCAAAGCACCCGTCTGATAATGACTGCGAAAACAGACATTTTAGACAACATGGTTAGCAGGTCCAGAGCTGCGTCACACAGGTACCGAAGACCCTCTATCAGACGGTCTGCTCACTGCGATGCCTCAAGCGGCCTCCCGCAGCTCAACTCATTTTGCAACTCAGTTGCACACTCGGTAAGAGATTGCGCCGCCATAGCGGACGCCAGAGCGGTCTCACGGCTGACCCCGCCAACAAGAACAGTGCTTTGGACACCGCCTCCGTCCGCCTATCGGCCGGATCCTTAAAGGTGGGGGACCCCTCCAAGGGAATGGTTGTTGCCTTATTCAGGCGAGCCACCGGAGGGTCCACTGCGGGGGATGCCCACTTCTTCACAAAACTATCCTCAAACGGGTAGCGTATAGTGAAGCATTTGGGCAGGGCGAAGCAATTCTGCGGACGCTGCCATTCCTTATAGACCAAATGGTCAAAAAATTGATCATAAGGTTAAGCCCTAGGGGACCTGGGTGGCCTAGCCAACCCACAAACGTATATGCAGTCTCCTGCGACTACCCTGCTTGGTCCAGTCACAAAGACGCATGAATATCAGCGATGAGTGCGGTCACCAGCACCTTCTCGCACGCAACCGAGGTCTTCCTCACCGTCTGAGAGCCCCTGTTCACCCTCTGAGAGCTTCACGGGGGACCCCGTGACCACTGAGGCCACTTCCGGCTCAGACTCTTCCCCCGATGAAGGTGTAGGGGGTGGATGTTTTTTAGGGGCCCCCTTAGCATGGTTCAGCACCTCCCGGGGAAAAAATTCCCCAAATACTGATCTTAACTGGTCCAGGGACACCAGAGTCCCTAACGCAGATTGCGCTTCCGCAGGCTCCTCCTTGGAAGGACGCACAGGTTCAGCTGCCATTGCGCCACCGTAAACTGACAGGCGGAAAGGCCCGACACCCCCACAGATCAACCAGGGGGGAAACCCAGGAGGACTGCACCGACCGCTACCAGCACCCCAGGGAGAGCCCAGCTATACTTGCTGTTTGTTGCCTCTCAAAGCGCTGCGTCCCAGTAGGAGAGCTAGTGACTGCCAGTGCCATCCACGTTGTTGCAGGGTGAAAGAGGAAGCGCCGGCTAAAACGCACGTTTTTCCTCCAGGCACACCCAACATTGCCGCCGAGCGGTCACAAGAGGCCCAAGCCTGTATACAGGCCGCAACTACTGCAAAATGGCCGCTGTTCGATACTAGAGGCCAAAACACCAACAAAATGGCCGCGGCTAAGGCAAAATGGCAGCGATCCGCCACAAAATGATGGCGGCTTCCAAGGCGCGGGATGCGGTGCGGGGGAGGGGGGGAAGGGGGTGAAGACACCCAGAGGAGACCTGAGCCTAGAAAAAAAGACCCCCACCGGCCGGCCCAAACCGCTAACAATCGCCCAGCACCCCCCCTCCGCGCACCTAGGGGGGAGAGAGAGGGTCACTCACCAGTCCGACGGGCGTAGCGGGTAGCCACCCGGTTGCAGACCTTCCTCCCACTGCCGAAGAGGGATGCTGCAGGCCACAGGCCCCTGGACGAGAACAAGGTCCGGTCACTGGGCGCAAGTGGGGATCACCCACTGGCCACCTGCACGGAACGGGCACAATGCGGCAGACCCCGCCAAAGCTAAGGGTCGTATCAGTCGGCCGCGCTGGGGAAGGTTCAGGATTCTGGATATCCTCTATGCCCCAGCCGGCTTCTTGATAGCAGTCTTCATCAGATAGCTTGAGAAAAACAAAAAGCAGTAGCAAAAAAAGTGAAACCGCAGATCCCATAAGGGAACCAGGTCTAACTCCTTGCACTAGGCATAATAAAACGGATATGCTATGCAGAACAGGGGGGTTATATGTTAGAGTGAGGACGGCCCCCTGGGAGGGGTCAGCTTGCTTTTATTCTATTTGCCTAGCCTACTCCTGGTAGGATGTGCATAACACCCCACTTGTCAATGAAGGGCTGCGTCTGAGTGAACGTAAGAGAAAGGGGATTTTTTTTACTTACTGTAAAATCCCTTTCTCTGAGTTGACGGGCACAGCGACTCTTGGACAAGTGGGTTATGCTGCCCTCTTCAGGAGTGACTAGGCAGAACAGGCATTTCTAGCATTAAAAGGACAGACACAGCCCCTCCCAGGGGGCAGCCCCCACTGGCAGCAACCCTCCACCCTACTACTGCTAGCTCAATTCGTAACAAGCAGTGCAACGTAAACTAGAGGGGTGAGGCTGTGCCGGTCAATGAACTCAGAGAAATGGATTTTGTGGTAAGTAAAAAAAACATGTTTTCTCTTTCGTTCATTGACAGGCACAGCGACTCATGGACAAGTGGGATGTTCAAAAGCAGTGCCAAAACAATTAGGGGTGGGTAACAGAACAGCAAAATAACTTCACCCAACAGAACCCTCTGTGAGTAACCAGAACGTGTCTCACACAGCCGCCTGCAACACTTTGCGGCCAAACGCAGCATCCGATGATGCTAAAATATCAACTTTGTAAAACCTTTATAAGGTGTGCACAGAGGACAAGGACTCCTGAGACACAAATGCCTGATGTCGGAAAGCCCAGGAAGTGCTAATCGCCCTGGTAGAGTGAGCCGTGACCGGGAAAGGAGGCTCCAGACCCCGAACAGCAAAACCACCACAGAGTGCATCTGACCTCCGAAAGGAGGCCATGGTCGCCAGAAGGAAGATGACGGGCGTAAAACCGTCTTATCCTTGCGTAGGACCAGATATGGGGACCTACAGGACACAGCCGCCAACTCGGACACCCGCCGAGTGGATGTGATAGCTACCAGAGAAGCCACTTTTTGCGAAAGCAATTGTAGTGATATCTCCCTGATATTCTCAAAGGGCGACTTCTGAAGTACCGAGAGGACCAAATTGAGGTGCCACGGCGCCAAAGGCGACCGTACCTGGGGGGGGGGGGGCGACATGTCGAACCCCCTGCACAAAAGTGTGGTTCAAAGAGTGCGTCACCAAAGAATGCACTCTCCTTGGTCCAACCCGACGACTGAGGTAGTCCACCTGCCAATTCTCTACGCCCGGAATGTGGACAGCAGAGATTGCAGGTACGTGGAGTTCTGCCCACCGCAGAATGTGAGCTACCTCCGAGGCTGCAGCCGAGCTTCTTGTCCCTCCCTGGTGATTCACGTATATCCCTGCCATGGCATTGTCCGACTGAATCCGTACAGGGCACCCGTGCAGCCTCCTCGTCCAATGGGAGAGGCAACGCCTGATGGCCCACAATTCCAGGACATTGATTGGGAGACGAGACTCCTCCGGAGACCACGAGCCTTGGGCCAACAGCCCCAGTACTCCTCCCCAGCCGATCAAGCTGGCATCCGTCGTAAGCACAGTCCAATAAAGGGGGAGGAACGACTTCCCCAGCCGCAGGGCCGGAGCCTGCATCCACCAGAGCGGGGATGACCTGGTCTGGTGGTTCATCCTGATCAACCGATCCAGGGATGAGGGGGACTTGTCCCACTTCTGAAGAATCTCCCGCTGCAGAGCAAGGGTGTGACACTGAGCGTATGGAACCGCCTCGAAGGTGGACACCATGAGCCCCACGACCTGCATGAAAAAGCGCAGGGAGGACCATTCCTGGGACAGCAGGGACCGAATCGCCAACTGAAGCATCTGTAGCTTGGATGGTGGAAGGAAAACCATCACCTGAGCTTCATCCAGGATCAGACCAAGATACTCCAAGCGGAGAGACGGAGTCGGCGCCGACTTCGGCCGATTGATCACCCAACCAAACTCCTGCAGAGTGTGCAAGGTGATCGTCACATTGTCCTGAGAGAGCTGGAGCAGACTCTGCTCGCAAGAGCAGGTCATCCAGATACGCCACCACCGCGATGCCACTCTGCCTCAGCAGAGCCAGAACCGGGGCCATCAGCTTGGTGAAGAGCCAAGGCGCAAAGACCAGGCCAAACGGGAGAGCCACAAATTGAGTGATGCTCCCCCACCACAAATCGCAGATAGCGCTGGTGCTGGGTGCATATGGGAACATGCAGGTACGCATCTTTGATGTTGAAGGAACCCAGGAAATCGCCCTGGTGCAGGGCCGCTATCACAGAGCGGACAGACTCCATCCTGAACCTTCTCGCACACGTACGAAGCAGTTGAGAGCCTTCAGGTCCATGATGGGCCGAACACCATCCTTCTTCGGGACCACAAACAGGTTGGAGTAAAACCCTTGGAAATGTTCCGCATGCGGAATGGGGACCACCACCCCTTGATGAAGTAGGTCCTGCACCGCCCCAAACAGGGCCTGCCGCCTGCCCGTAGGCAGTTGCAAGTTGGAGGCGAAGAAATTGTCCGGAGGACGGGAACTAAATTCTATTCTGTACCCTGACGAGATCGCCTCGTGCACCACCCATCGGTCCGAAATGCAGTAAGTCCACCGGTCCGCAAACCCCAGGAGACATCCCCCCACCCAAAGAACGGGCGAGGGCAGTCCTTCATGCAGAGGAGGACTTGTCCTAAGGCTTGTCGCGTTTACGCTGCCAGGGACACTTCTGTCCACCCGCGGGGGCCTTGGCGGGCTCCGAGCCATTGCCCGAAGAGCGGGAGGGACGAAAAAGCCGCTTATTGGCCGTAAAGGAAGGACCCTGTCTACAACGGGGCACCTAACTCTTCCTGGTCTCCGGGAGAAAGGTGCTCTTCCCTCCCGTGAGATCCTTGATAATCTCGTCCAAGGAGGCTCCAAAGAGCCACCCACCCTGAAAAGGCAAGTCCGCCAGGGCCTTCTTAGATGTTTGGTCCGCCAACCAACATGTTAAACAAAAGTAACGCCTGACCACCACCGAAGACATGGACAATTTGGAGATCAGGGGGGCCGCGTCCAGGGCTGCATCACACAGATACTTAAGCCTTTGTACAAGCTGCTCAGCGAGTTCTATGCATGCGGGGAGAACATTTGCATTGCTCATTTTGCGGCGTAACAGTTTTGCCCATTCGATGAGCGTTTGCGACACCAGAGCAGAAGCCATGACTGGCTGCATGGCCGACCCTGCCAGAACAAACATGGATATGAGGACAGCCTCGGCCTTCCTGTCAGCCCGGTCCTTAAAGGACGGCGTGCCTTCCACCGGGATCATGGTCACTTTGTCCAGGCGAGACACAGGGGGATCAACCACGGGGGGTGATGCCCAATTTTTCAATAGGCTATCCTCAAAGGGATAGCACACAGAGAAACGTTTGGGTATGGGAAGGGAGCTCTGAGGCCATTCTCAGTCTCTGTAAAAAAACTCATCCAGCTAAGACACAAAGGGGAAAACCTTAGCCACGCGGGCCGGTTTGTGTGACCCGAAGGGGACGGGCACCTCCTGCGAGGGCCCAGCCGTATCATCCAACTTCAGGGTATCACGCACTGATGTGATCAGGGCGCTGACTAGTGCCTTCTTGTGCGCAGCAGTGGCCACCATGGAGTCGAAGTCACTATCATGAGAATCCGGGGCCTTTCCATCCGACAGCTCAAGGGGGGTCCCCGTCATGGTGGAGCCCCCGTCAGGATCCGAGTCCTCCCTGGAGCAAGAAGGGGGCAGGGGCCGCTTTCTCGCCACATTGCGCTCCCATGGTGTCTCTACCCGGGAGACAAACTAATCCAGGACCGCCAACAGAGCCTCAAGAGGGAGCGCAGTCCCCGAGGCGCTGGCTGCAACCACGGAGAGGTCTTGTGGGGAACCACCCGCATCGGCCGCAATTGCGTCACCCACCCTGGTACACGCCACCTAACTGAGGCCTAGGTACCAGGAGACCAGGCACCCCCCACCCCAAAAACACTGTGAAGGACATACTACAGGAGAGCCACCCCAGGGGGACTCACCACCTGCCCCCTTAACTGTCTAGGAGAGGAGCCATGCCTGCTGCTGCTGCCCACCGTTGCCGCTGCTTGCCTGCCGTTCCTCCACTTGCTGCTGTCCCACAGAGAGAAACTCTCAGTGCTGTGGTGGGGGGTAAAACTGCGCCAGAAATCTCGGGGACCACCCCTCCACGCTCACAGGTCGGAAACACTGCATGGGCCATAAGAAAATGGCCGCCATTGAACACTAGAGGCCAAACCCAGCCAAAAAATGCCGCGACTATGGCAAAATGGCCGCCGGGCATCCCGGAGCCCAAACCATGCGGTGGGCCACAAGAAAATAGCGTTTGACAACGGCAAAATAGCTTCCCGCAATCGCTGACCACCCAACCAGCAGCACGAGGCAAGGAAGAGGGGGACACTAGGGGTCCTGAACACCACCCTGGGACCCTGGAGGGGGGGCACAGCGGCAGCGCAGTGCCAGAGAGGGGGTGGGGGAGGGGGTTGAAGTGAAGGAGGGAAGGACCAACCCGCCAGCCTAGCCTAACACCCCAGAGGGGAACCCATCTGCTCCCCCCCAGATCCTAGTGGGAGGGAGGCATACTTACCCATCCAGTTGGGCAGAGCGGGTATCCCACCCAAGACAAATCTGCCTCACCCGTCAGGCTGGGGGGAGCTGTCGTCCAAAGGTGACACTGTGACACGGACTCAGGAGCCCGGTCATATGTGCACCGGCAGGACGTTTAACCCGCGGGGCCACCCCATCCGTTTCGGGGCCTGTCGCGGCCGACCCTGCGCAGAGCTTTCCAGTACAAACAAATGCCGTTTGTTCTGCATGGGGCCCCTTCCATCCTTTCAGAGGATGATGGACAAGACTTTGAGGCTGCATCGGCCCTACGCAGCGGCCTATCTGGATGATGTCGTCATCCACAGCCCAGATTAGGAATCACATCTGCCCCAGGTGCAGGCAGTAGTAGATTCACTGAGGGTAGCAGGTTTAACAGCCAACCCGAAGAAGTGCGCCATAGGTCTCGAGGAGGCCAAATACCTTGGATATGTGATTGGTGAAGGTCTGATTAAGGCCCAAACCAATAGGATCGAAGCAGGAAAAGAGGCCCCAACCGGTGAACAAGAAACAGGTTTGGGCCTTTCTGGGGATTACAGGGTATTACTGACGCTTCATCCCCAACTTTGCCACCATTGCCATTCCTCTGACCAATCTGACAAAGGGTAGAGCGTCAGGAATGGTTACGTGACATCCCGAAGCTGAAAAGGCCTTCCAGAATTTGAAGCAAGCCCTTTGTGTACAGCCGATGCTCGTGACCCCATACTTCACAAAGGAGTTTGTCGTTCAAACCAACGCCTCTGAGGTGGGACTAGGTGGTGTTCTGTTCCAGATCAGAGATACTTAACCAGGAAATTAATAGACATGAAAATAATTATGCCATTGTGGAGAAGGAGTGCCTGGCCATCAAGTGGGCCTTAGAGGCCCTAAAATACTACCTGCTGGGAAGGTTATTCAGGCTAGTCGCTGACTATGCTCCCTTAAGTGGATGTGTAACAACCGGGAGAAAAATAGCCGGGTGACTAGGTGGTTCCTGGTCCTACGGCTGTTTAAGTTCTCAGTGAAACACTGGGCTGGAAGGCTCCAAAATAACGCTGATGGTCTTTCCCAGGCCCACTGCACGGTTGGGACAGTTGCTCCATCCCAGGGGCTTGAGCAGAGGGGAGGTGGTATGTGATGTTATGCGAGGCACGACAATGGATGGGCGATACTTGCTGCCTTGCATGCGATCATTTTGAGGCGACTAGCGGGAGTCCTCCCTGAGTTTTTATAGCCACCATGGCAAAGCTGGTTCCGGCTTGGACTTTCTGGTCTGCTCAAACCCCTCTCCACCTGCATTTAACGATCAGGAAGAGATCTCACTAGAGCTCGATCCTGGATCTCAGAGGGAGAAAGCTGAGAGAGCACTGTGTGCTAATTTGGACTCTAAAAACAAGGTTTGCAATGTGCTTATGTTTTGTGGGTGTCGGGGACAGCCCCACACTGTATAGAGAGGAATCTCTTTGTTTAGTGTAGCGACAGATGGCAAGTTTTGTTTTCGGTTTTGATCTTGCCAATCTGTAAAAAGGGATTTTATTAAAACTTACCGTAAAATCCTTTTCTCTGAGTTCACTGACAGACGCAGCTCTCCATTGACATGTGGGGTTATATGCAGATCCTATTAGGAGTTAACTCGGCAAAGAAAGCAAGCTGGCCCCTCCCAGGGGGCTGTTCTCTCTTTCCCATATAATCCCCCTACTCTGCTCAGTACATCAGTTCGTAACAAGCCGTACCGAAAAAAACGCAGAGGGGATGGTGCTGCGTCCGTCAGTGGACTCAGAGAAAAGGATTTTACAGTAAG
>BLSH010366123.1:549046-577572 GCA_018402905.1 Glandirana rugosa
TGTGCAAATGCTTCAAAATATTTCAACTACACAGGCGTAGAAGCCTACGACGAAAACCGGCATTTCAAAATGTCTGCCGTCACATCCGCGCAGACCGCGGAGAAGGCTCCAAGACAGCCCATGTCAACAACAGCAAACGGGTGGGGAGAATTACTGTGTCGAAACCCTGTAGGGGTGTACAGTTACCTCTCGACGCAGACAGTCACTTGCATCCTCTTTTTCCCTAAAATAACTTTGAATGAAATTTTAGGAAAAGAGACTCAAGTGACTGTCTACGTCGTGGGCGGAGAGACGCAAAAAAAGCAATGCCGAACAATATACCCTAAAGGGATTTTATTAAAACTTACCGTAAAATCCTTTTCTCTGAGTTCACTGACAGACGCAGCTCTCCATTGACATGTGGGGTTATATGCAGATCCTATTAGGAGTTAACTATTCAAAGAAGAAAGCAAGCTGGCCCCTCCCAGGGGGCTGTCCTCTCTTCCCATATAACAAGCCGTAACGAAAAAAACGCAGAGAGGCGGGTGCTGCATCTGTCAGTGAACTCAGAGAAAAGGATTTTAAAGTAAGTTTCAATAAAATCCCTTTTTCTCCTACGTTCACTGACAGACGCAGCTCTCCATTGACATGTGGGGATGTCCCAAAGCTGTGTCATTAAGAGGGGTGGGCAAACGACAACAACTGTACCCGACAGAACCTCGGAAGAGGCGCCAGACGCGCCTACACTGCCGTCTGTAAAACTTTACGGCCAAAAGCAGCATCCGAAGATGCGGACACATCAACTTTATAAAACTTCGTAAACGTGTGCACTGAGGCCCAAGTAGCCGCCTTGCACACCTGTGACACCGAGGCCTGGTGTCGAAAAGCCCAGGAAGTGCCAACAGCCCTGGTAGAATGAGCCGTGACTGGAAAAGGAGGCACTTTGCCCCGAACAGAATACGCATGAGTCACGGTCTGCCTGTTCCAACGAGAGACAGTAGCTGCCAAACCTTTGCGCGGACCATCCATCAGAACAAAACACGTCAGACCTCCGAAAAGAGTCTGTAGCCACCAAATACACCCGCAAAGCCCGTACGACATCCAAGGAATGTAACTCAATCTCCTTAGGATGTGAAGGGCGCGGACACAACGAAGGAAGAACAATATCTTCATTAATGTGAAAAGAGGAAACCAGCTTCGGTAAAAAAGAAGGGGATGGGCGCAAGACTGCCTTGTCCCTGTGCAGGACCAAATAAGGAGACCTGTAGGACAACGCAGCCAACTCAGACACCCGCCTAGCGGATGTAATGGCCACCAAGAAAGCCACTTTCTGTGACAACAATTGTAAGGGAATATCCCTGATCTTCTCATATGGTGGCTTTTGAAGTACTGAAAGCACCAAATTCAAATCCCATGGTGCCATAGGTGACCGTACCTAAGGAGCCACATGGCGTACACCTCGTACAAAAGTACGAATCAAGGAGTGCAACGAAAAAGGGGCATTGGAAAAGAATCGCCAGGGCCGATATTTGGCCCTTGAGAGTACTCAAGGCCAAGTTTTTATTCAGGCCCTGTTGTAAAAAAGTCAGGACCCTGGACACCACATAGGAGCGAGGGTTCCAACCCCCCGCCTCACACCAAGCAATATAGGCCTTCCAGGGGCGATGATAAATTTTGCGCGAAGTACACTTGCGCGCCTTCAGCATGGTAGGGGCCACTGAGTCATCGACACCCCTGTCCCTCAGCGCCTGGGATTCAATAGCCAGGCCGTCAAAGCCAGCGAGTGTAAAGCAGGGTGCAATATGGGTCCCTGAGACAGCAGATCGTCTCGCAGCGGGAGACGCCAGGGGGCGTCTGCCACCATTCTTACTACATCGGCGTACAACGGACGCCGAGGCTAGTCCAGAGCCACCAGTATCATCGGAATTCCCTCTGCTTCCACCCTGTGCAGTAGGCACAGGAGAAGTTTGATGGGAGGATAGGCATACAGAAGACGATACCGACCCCAGGGTGCCACGAGTGAGTCTGTGGCCACTGCCAACGGGTCTCTTGTCCTGCACAAAAAGGACTTCACTTTGTGGTTGAACTGCGACGCCATGAGGTGCACGTCTGGCGTGCCCTACTTGTGGCAAATCTGGCTGAACACTTCTGGATGGAGGGACCATTCCCCCTGATCCAGCATCTGGCGACTGAGGAAGTCCGCCTGCCAATTTTCTACGCCTGGAATGTAGATGGTGGAGATTGCCGGAACGTGCAATTCTGCCCAACGCAGAATGAGAGCTGCCTCCGCAGCCGCACTTCTCGTTCCGCCCTGATGGTTCACATACGCCACCGCTGTGGCATTGGCTGACTGAACCCGAATCGGGAGCCCTTGTAGCCTCGCCGTCCAGCGGGATGGACAGAGTCTGGTCGCTCTTAGCTCTTAGAAGGCGAGACTCCTGCGCCGACCAACGACCCTGGGTCGAGAGAGATCCCAGGACGCCCCCCCAGCCCGACAGGTTGGCATCCGTCGTGACTATTGACCATGTCAGGGGAAGAAACGACTTTCCCCTCGTCAAGGCTGGTGCCCGAAGCCACCAGGCCAAGGAAACCCTGGTCCAACGATAAAAGGGGACCAACTGGTCCAGAGACAGTGGGGATCTGTCCCACCGAGACAGAATCGTTCGCTGAAGTAGTGGAGTGTGGCTCTGAGCGTAAGGTACCGCCTCGAAAGCCGACACCATGAGCCCCAGCACACGCATACAGAACCGTAATGATGACTACCGGCGAGACAGTAAGGTTCGCACTGCCGATTGCAGGGACTGCAGTTTGGCTGGGGGTAAGAACACCTTCGCCTGCTCCATGTCCAGAGTTAGACCCAGATATTCCAGGCGACAGGACGGAGTCAATGACGACTTCTGCAGGTTGATCAGCCAACCGAAGTCCTTTGACGAGGCCATGGTAATGGACACACTCTCCTCCAGGGCAGAGGCAGACTCCGCTCTCAGAAGCAAGTCGTTTAGATAAGCTACCACCGCGATGCCCCTCTGCCGCAGCAGGGCCAGCAACTTGTTGAAGACCCGAGGCCAGACCGAAGGGCAGTGCTACAAATTGGTAATGGAGATCTCCCACCGCAAAGCGCAGAAAGTTCTGATGTCGGAGACAAATGGGAACTTGGCGATACACGTCCCTGATGTCCAGGGACGCCAGAAAGTCCCCCTGATGCATGGCGGCCACGACCGAGCGGACCGATTGCATCCGGAATTTTCGTGCTTTCACATAAAAGTTTAGCGCCTTCAGGTCCAACACTGGTCTTACCCCCTTCCTTTTTTGGGGACCACAAATAGTTTTGAGTAGAAACCGTGAAACCTCTCTGGCTGAGGCACCGGCACAATCACCCCCTAGTCTGATAGTGCCTGAACCGCCCCGAAAAGGGCCCCCCGACGTTGATGCGGGAGTCTTAAGATCGATGGGAAGAACCTGTCTGTGGGTAGAGTGCTGAACTCTATCCTGTACCCGGAGGACACCACTTCCTGCACCCACCGGTCGGAAATGCGGGCAGTCCACCTGTCTGCGAACCCCAGAAGACGTCCCCCCACCCGATCGTCGGGTGGGGGCAACCCATCATGCAGAGGGGGGCTTATCCTCTGCCTTTTCGTTCTTGCGTTGCCAGGGTCTTTTACCGGCCTCTGCAGCAGCCTTGCCGGCTCGCGGGCCCTTGCCAGCTGCGCCAGTGGCACGAAAAAACCTCTTCTGACCCGAAGAGACAGGTCCCAGCTTGCGGCAAAATTCTCTCCGTCTGGGCTCCGAAAGAAAGGTACTCTTCCCTCCCGTGAAATCCATAATGATCTCATCCAACTGGGGCCCAAATAGACGGCCACCCTGAAAGGGGAGGTCCGCTAAACCTTTTTTGGAAGCGTAGTCACCCGACCACGAACGCAACCAGAAGACCCGTCTGATAATGACTGCAAAAAACAGACATTTTGGACAACATAGGAAGCAGGTCTAGGGCTGCATTACACAGGTATTTGATACCATGAAACACATGATCCACTGTCTGCGACGCTTCAAGCGTTCTGCCGCAGTCCAGATCATTCCGCAGCTCCGCCGTGCATTCAGATAGATATTGCGCCGCCATGGCCGGTCGCAAGGCCGAACCAGCCAAAATGACAAGTGCCTTAGACACTGCCTCTGTCGTCCTATCGGCAGGATCCTTAAATGACGGCGACCCCTCCAGGGAAATAGTCGTCGCCTTGTTCAGTCGCGCCACCAGTGGGTCCACCGAAGGGGACGCCCACTTTTTTGTAAAAGTATCCTCAAAGGGATACCGGATAGTGAAACACTTAGACATGGTGAAGGAATGCTGCGGGCGCTGCCATTCCTGATAGATCAAATAATGTATCATAAGGGTAAGCTCTCGGTGACCTAGGGGGCTTGGCAGTCCCGCAGACATAAGTAGACTTCTGCGACTCGCCATCTTGGTTCAGTCGCAAAGATGCACGGATGTCAGCAATTATTGCAGACACCAGTGCCTTTTCGTGCGCTGCTGGGACCCCCGACGCTACTTCCAGTTCGGAATCCTCCCCTGAATAACAAGGGGGAGGGGGGCGCTTTTTAGGGGCCCCCGGGGCCCTATTCGCCCCCCCCGGGAAAAAATTCCCCAAATACCGCCCTCAGCTGTTCCAGGGACACCAGGGATCCCAACGTAGGCTGTGCTGCATCTAAGTCCTCTTCAGAGGGCCCTGCAGGGTCATCTGCCATTGCACCCACATATTGAGCACACACAGTGAAAACAACCGCCCCTGAGAACGCCAGGGAGACCCAGGAGGACTGCACCCACTGCCAGCAGCACCCCCAGAAAGCCAGCTATACTTGCTGTTTTTGTCACCAAGCAACGTCCTGTGGACCGCCAGAGAGCTTGCGCCGTCAGCAGCCAGCAACACTGTCCCAGCAAAGTGAAAGGAAAAGCGGCAGCAGCATGTTTTTCTCAGCATGCAGGGACTCCAATATGGCCGCCGAGGACATCCACTAGAGGCCAAAGGGCTGCTGAACACCAAGGCTCCGGCAAAATGGCTGCCTGCAAGGTGTAGAAAACCCCAGGGAAAATGGCCGCGGCTACGGCAAAATGGATATGATCCGCCGCAAAATGGCGGCGGATCGCCGCATGGCGGCCTAGGATGTTTGCACATAGTGCTAGCAGGGTGCGGAGCGGGGGGGGAGGAAGGGTCGAAAGGACCCAGGAGAGCCCCAGCGACCAGCCTCTACCGGCAGCTAACGCATTGCAGAATGCCAAAATCGTCCTGCGGCCCCCCCAGCGCCCCTAGGGAGGCTCACTCACCACTCCTGACGGGCGAAGCGGGTAGCCACCCGATCGCAGACTTTTCTCCCCAGCTGGGGAGGGATGCTGCTGGCCACAAGCCCCTGGACAGGATCAAATCCGGACACTGGGCACAAGTGGGGATCACCCACTGGCCGCCCGCATGGAACGGGCACGATGCGGCGGGACCCACTAATATTCTGGGACTGGCTCACATCGGTTGGCCATGCTGGGGAAGGTACAAGTTTTTTTTAGGAACCCTCAATGCCCCAGCTGGCTTCTTGATAGTAGTCTTCATTAGCTTGAGAAAAAAATAAAAAAGTGGTAGCAAAAATTCTAACCGCAGATCCCATTAGGGAGCCAGGTCAACTCCTTGCACTAGGCATGTTAAAACTGATGTATTGAGCAGAGCAGGGGGATTATATGGGAAGAGAGGACAGCCCCCTGGGAGGGGCCAGCTTGCTTTCTTCTTTGCCTAGTTAACTCCTAATAGGATCTGCATATAACCCCACATGTCAATGGAGAGCTGCGTCTGTCAGTGAACGTAGGAGAAAATAAACCTGGCAAGTCGCCAGATTTTAAAGAAATTGACATCCATGCTGAATCTTTTCCCCTGAAAAGTGATCCCCACGAGCTAATCTCCCACAGATATTTCACAGATTTGGTGAGCTGGATACCTATGTATATACTGCTGCTGGCCCAGGTGTATGGGAATTAGGATTGTAGTAGATGTCTAGTGGTTGCATCTATACCCAGGTCAAGAATATATTTGGACTCACTCACTTTATAGTATGCTATTTTGCTAAACCAACTGAGGGTATTTTGTATTTCTGCCAGGGAAGGAGTCAAGTTTGTGACCATTAGAAGAAAGTCATCAGCAAATAGGCTGATTTTATGTGACGTTTTGTTTATTGGGAAGCCAGAGATCAGGGGATTTGATCTGATGTGTTGTGCCAAAGGTGCCATAAGCAAATTAAAGATCAAGGGTGATAGTGGGCATCCTTGCCTTGGTTATTTGGAATAGGCGAGATATCATTTCAGAGAAATATAGTTTCGCAGACGGTTTAGTGTAAAGGGCTAAAATAGCCTGAAGGATGTTGCCCTGGAAGCCGAATTTAAGTAGGACTCTGTGGAGATAGATCCAGTGAATCCTGTCTAACGCCTTCTCTGCATTCAGGGACAGAAGCAGAGAAGGCATTCCGCTGGACTCTGCATGATGTATAATATCAATAAGCCTTCTAGTGGCGTCAAGAACTTGTCAGCCTTTGGTGAAACCTGATTGGTCTCGATGTATTAGGGTGGGCAGTATGTCATTTAGTCGGGTGGCAATAGCTTTTGCATATATTTTTAGGGTGAGGTTTAGTAAGGCAATTGGTCTAAAATTTTGGCGGGTGTTCAGCTCCTTCCCTGGCTTTGGCAGGGTGATTATCAGTGCTTGCAACATTTCATGAAGAAACGTAGAGGAGCAGGCAGCATCATTGAAAAAGGTGACTAAGTGTAATATTCACTGGTAAGCCCATCAGGTCCTGAGGCCTTTCCTGTTGGGGTGGATTTAATAATGGATTGGATTTCTAAGAGTGTAAAAAAGGGATTTTATTAAAACTTACCATAAAATCCTTTTCTCCGAGTTCACTGACAGACACAGCTCTCCATTACGTGTGGGGTTTATATGCTGGTCTCACTAGGAGTTAACTAGGCAGGGAAAAGAAACAGCTGGCCCCTCCCATGGGGCCGTCCTCTCTTCCCACATAAACCCCCTCCATAGCATAGCTTACCAGTTTGTACACAAGCCGTACAAGAACAGAGCACAGAGGGGTGGGTGTTGCGTCTGTCAGTGAACTCGGAGAAAAGGATTTCACGGTAAATTTTAATAAAACCCCCTTTTCTCCTATCGTTCACTGACAGATGCAGCTCTCCATTACGTGTGGGGATGTCCCCAAGCTGTGTCAAAGAGGGGTGGGTAGACACTAACAACAGTACCCAACAGAACCTCTAAGGAGGCGCCAGACGCGCCTACACTGCCGCCTGCAAAACTTTGCAGCCAAAAGCAGCATCCGAAGATGCAAACACATCAACTTTATAAAACTTAATGAAAGTGTGTACTGAGGCCCAAGTGGCCGCCTTGCACACCTGTGGCACCGAGGCCTGGTGTCTAAAAAGCCCAGGAAGTGCTAACAGTCCGGGTAGAATGAGCCATGACCAGAAAAGGGGGGACCTTGCCCCGAACAGAATATGCATGGGTCACGGTCTGTCTGATCCAACGAGAGATCGTAGCTGACGAGGCCGCCAAACCTTTGCGCGGACCCTCAGGCAGCACAGAGCATCAGCTTTTCAAAAAGAAGCTGTAGCAGACAAATACACTCTTAAGGCCCTCACTACGTCCAAGGCATGCAATTCAATTTCTTTTGGGTGCGATGGACGAGGGCACAATGAAGAAAGGACAATATCTTCATTAATGTGAAAGGAAGAAACCACTTTCGGTAGAAAGGAAGGAGAGGGTCGCAAGACCGCCTTATCCCTATGCAGGACTAAGTAGGGAGACCTGCACGAGAGTGCTGCTAATTCAGACACCCGTCTGGCGGAGGTAATGGCTACTAGGAAAGCCACCTTCTGCAAGAGCAGTTGTAAGGAAATCTCCCTGATTTTCTCATAAGGTGGTTTCTGAAGTACAGAAAGCACCAAATTCAGATCCCAAGGAGCCAATGGAACCTTCACCCGAGGCGCCACATGTCGTAGACCTTGAACAAAGGTACGAATCAAGGAGTGCGAAGCCAAAGGTCTCTGGAAAAGAACTGCCAGAGCCGATATCTGGCCCTTAAGAGTACTCAAAGCCAGTTTTTTGTTCAGGCCCTGCTGCAAAAAAGTTAGGACCCTGGATACCACATAAGAGCGAGGGTTATGACCCTCCGCCTCGCACCAAGCTATATAAGCCTTCCAGGTGCGGTGGTAAATCTTGCGAGAAGTACACTTGCGAGCCTTCAACAATGTAGGAAACTGAGTCAGTGACTTCCCTTTCTCTTAGCACCTGGGACTCCATAGCCAAGCCGTCAAAGCCAGCGAGGGTAAAGCAGGGTGCAAGATGGGCCCCTGAGACAGAAGATCGTCTCTCTGCGGGAGTCGCCAGGGGGCGTCTGCCACCATTTGCACAACATCGGCGTTCCAAGTGCGCCGAGGCCAATCTGGAGCCACCAGGATTATTGGTATTCCCTCCGCCACTATCCTGCGGATCAAGCGTGGTAACAGTTTTATCGGAGGGAAGGCATACAGAAGTCGGTAACGGCCCCAGGGGGCCACCAGAGCGTCCGTGGCCACCGCCAACGGATCCTTCGTTCTGGACACAAAGGTCTCCACCTTGTGATTGAACCGAGACGCCATGAGATCCACGTCCGGCATCCCCCATCTGCAGCAAATCTGGTTGAACACCTTCGGGTGGAGGGACCACTCTCCCTGGTCCAGCGTCTGACAACTGAGAAAATCCGCCTACCAGTTCTCCACACCTGGAATGTAAACGGCGGAGATTGCCGGAACATGACGTTCCGCCCAACGCAGTATCAGAGCTGCCTCCGCTGCAGCTGCTGGACTTCTTGTGCCGCCCTGATGGTTCACATACGCCACTGCTGTGGCATTGTCCGACTGAATTCGGACCGGACGGTCTGCAATCTCACTGTCCAGTGAGATAGGCACAATCTGATTGCTCTCAGTTCCAGTACATTGATGGGGGGGCGAGCCCCCTGTGCCGACCAACGGCCCTGGGCAGACAGCTGTCCCAGGATCCCTCCCCAGCCTGAAAGACTGGCATCCGTGGTGATGATCACCCACTGGAGGGGCAGAAACGACTTCCCCTGAGTCAGGGCCGAGTCCCGAAGCCACCAGGTCAGAGACGTCCTGGTCTGTGAGCTCAGACGAATCAGAAGGTCCAAGGACCAAGGTGACCTGTCCCACCGAGCCAGAATTGCTCGCTGAAGGAGACGAGTGTGACTGGGCAAATGGTATCGCCTCGAAAGACGAGACCATGAGCGCCAGCACCCGCATACAGAATCGTAATGAAGACCGACGATGCGACAGCAGGGTTCGCACTGCCGACTGCAGAGACAGCAGCTTGGCCGGAGGGAGGAACACCTTCGCCTGCACGGTGTCCAAAATCCTGCAGCGAGGTCATTGTGATCATCACATTTTCCTCCAGAGCCGAGGCGGATTCCGCTCGCAGGAGCAGGTCGCCTAGGTAGGCTACCACCGCAATGCCTCTCTGTCGCAGCAACACCAACACCGGGGCTAGCAGTTTTGTGAAAACTCGGGGTGCCGAGGCCAGACCGAAGGGGAGTGCCACGAATGGAAAATGGAGGTCTCCCACTGCAAAGCACAGGAAGCGCTGATGCCGTGGACAAATGGGTACATGGAGGTAAGCATCCCTGATGTCCAGGGACGCCAGAAACTCCCCCTGATGGAGGGCTGCCACAACCGAGCGGATAGATTCCATCCAGAACTTCCGTGCCCTGATATACCGGTTCAGGGCCTTTAGGTCCAGTACTGGCTGAACCCCCCCTTTTTTTGGGGACCACGCACAGATTTGAGTAGAAACCTCGAAACCTCTCTTCTGGAGGCACTGGCACAATCACTCCCTGGTCTGAAAGTGCTTGAACAGCCCCGAATAGGGCCTCCCGGCGATTTCGCGGGAGCCCCAAGTTTGATGGGAAGAACCTGTCTGGGGGTAGAGTGTTGAACTCTATCCTGTACCCGGCGGACACCACTTCCCGGACCCAACGATCGGGAATGTGAGCCGGTCTGCGAACCCCAAAAGACGTACCCCCACCCGAAACCCAGGTGGGGGCAACCCATCAGGCTGAGAAGGGCTTGTCTTCCGCCTTTTCGTAAAGTCTTTTATGATCTCATCCAAAACGTGGACCAAATAGACTTCCACCCTGAAAAGGGAGGTCAGCAAGACATTTTTTGGAAGCATGGTCGCCAGACCAAGAACGCAACCAGAGTATTCTTCTGAGGATAACGGCAAAAATTGCTATCCTGGATAACATCGGCAGTAAATCAACGGCCGCATCACAAAGGTACTTGAACCCTTGGAGCAAAAACTCAGCCCTCTGCGGAGCATCCATCAGGTGACCGCATTCCAGATCGGACTTGAGCTCCGTCATACGCTCAGACAGATGTTGAGCCGCCATGGCGGACGCCAGGGCTGGCCGTACAGCAGAACCTGCCACCAGGAAAAGCGACTTTAAAAGTGCCTCTGTTTTTCTATCAGCGGGGTCCTTGAAAGAAGGAGACCCTTCCAGAGGAATAGTCGTCGTCTTACTAAGGCGGGCTATTGGTGGGTCCACCACAGGCGATTCCCATTTTTTCAAAAGGCTTTCCTCAAAGGGATAGCGAGCAGCGAAACGTTTTGACAGCAAAACGGAAAGCTGCGGACGTTGCCATTCACGGTAAAGAAAACGATCAAAGAATTGATCGTAGGGGTAAGCCTTGGGGGGCCTAGAGGGCCCACACACATACGCAGAAGTCTGATTCACCATCCTGGCTCAATCGCAGCGTAGTGCGAATGCCAGTGATAATGGCGGCGACCAACACTTTTTCGCGCGCAGCTGCCGCCCCTTGATCCTCTTCACCGTCCGATGGGCCCAGTTCCCCATCAGATAGGTCCACTGGGGTCCCTGAGACCCCAGAGGCCACTTCCGGATCGGAATCCTCCCCGATGAATAAGGGGGGGGGGAAGGGGGCGCTTCTTGGAGGCCTGTTGGGCGACCTCCGCCCGGGGAGGAAATTTACTAAAGACCGCCCATAGCTGGTCCAAAAAAGCCCCTTGCGCAGATTGCGCCACCGCTGATGCCTCCTCAGCAGGTTCAGCAGTGTAATCTGCCATTGCTTTTTGCCCCCAGACCCCTCTCAGTGACACACCGTGGTACTAAAGAGGATGAGGCAGCCCCACATTGCCGCACACCACCAACCCACAGTGCCCCAGGGAACCCAGGAGGACTGCACCCGCCGCCACCAGCACCCACAGGGGAGCCCAGCTGTTACTTGCTGTTTGTTTGCTGCCAGTAACCCCAGTGGACCGTCAGAAGAGCCGCGCCGTCCGATCACCACCGCTCCACAGAGAAGGGAAAACACTGTACACACGTTTTTTGCAGAGACATGTGGTCAAAATGGCCGCCGTTAGACGCTAGAGGCCGAAACCCCCTGTACAGAGACTTGCAGTACCGCGAACGGCCACTCTGAGAGCTAGAGGGAATGCCTCATAGGCCCGATATGTCTGCGGCTACGGCCAAATGGCGGTGAAAACGAAAATGGCGGCGCAAACGGACGGGGTGCGGGGGTAGGGGGGGTGTGAAGGGGGGCAGGAGCTCCACGCGCCCCTGCCGGCGGCTACCCAGACAAAAGAAAAACTTTTTTTTCGTCGGCCCCCCTTCTGCCCCTGAAAAGGGGGGGAAGGGCGGAACTCTCACTCACCACTCCGCGAGCGCCATGGGTAGCCACCCAACGCAGACTTTCCGCCCCTGCCTGGACAGCATGCCCTACCGAATCGCATCCGGGCTGGGCGTAGGTGAGGATCACCCCAGGCCACCCGCACAGAACGGGCACTATGCAGCGAGTCCCCATACTTCGGGACTGGCTCGCATCAGTCGGCCAGTTCAGGGAAAGTACAGAGCCCATGGACTCTCCATGCCCCGACCGGCTTCTTGATAGCAGATCATCTTGATAGAAGACAAGAAAATAAAATAAAAATAAAAAGAATGGTCAAACAGGACCGCAATTCCCCTAAAGGGAAGCCAGGTCAACTCCTTGCAAACTAGGCATTTAGACTGGTGAACTATGCTATGGAGGGGGTTTATGTGGGAAGAGGGGACGACCCCATGGGAGGGGCCAGCAGTTTCTTTTCCCTGCCTAGTTAACTCCTAGTGAGACCAGCATAAACCCCACACGTATTGGAGAGCTGTGTCTGTCAGTAAACGATAGGAGAAAGGCTCATTTAAGGATTCTAGTTATTTTTTCAGTTAGAGTTGGGAGCTTAATATGATTAAGGAAAGCCTCGATATCTGCAAATCGAGGGTTGATGTGTCAAGCAGTCTAATTTTATATTATTTAAATCACTATAATATGCACTGAAGGCATCAGCAATATGTTGGGGCCTTATCAGTTTTTCTTTGGTGTGAGGATGAATTAGGTAGGCTATCCTTTGCTTGGTATCCCTTCAGGCGATGAGCATGACAGTATTATATATCTGCTGTTCGGGTCTAAGGTCACTTGTTGAGACTGAAAAGTCACTGTATCCTTAACCGCAATTAGGGCTCCTCGTTTTTTGGAAGTGTAGGAGGCTTGAAAAATATGTGGAAATCGCTTGTTGGAGCATTTGGGTGCAGTGGACAGTTGAAAATGAGTCTCTTGGACACATAGGATGTCACAGTTATTGGTTTGGGCTGTTTTCCACAGGGAGTGGTATTTGGCAGGGTGATTAAGCCTGTTTGCATCTAATGATAGAATATCTAGTGGCATGTTAGTTGTGAAATAGTTGGTGTGAGTTGTTTAGACACTTAAACCTCGTACATACGGTTTCAAAGGTCGTATGAAAACGGTCGTACAACAGCTTGTTGCACAATCAACCGACCGTTAGTACAATCGATTAGAACAGCCGATGTGTGACGGTCGTACAAGAGAAGTTGGATGAGCAGACTAGAACACTTTGGTTGTATAACAAGCGGTCGTAAGACTGTTGTACCGTGTGTACAGAGAAGTTGGTCCAACACCCGGTTAGCATAATGAAACCCCCGCCCGGCCGTCATTCGTCTATAGGCAGGGCGGGAAGTGGTTAAGTTAGTCTGGAGTTCCGTGTTCAAGTTGCTGCACGTCCCTTTAAATGATTGGCAATTAGTAAATGCATCTTTATTTTCATTTTTGTATGTTTTCGTTTAAATTATTATAAAATATGCTGCACAATTTGTACTTTACATTTTGTTATTTTTTTTTATATTATAAGAAGTTAAAACGTATCCTTTAACATATACTGTACTGTATATCATATCATCTGATGGAAGCACAAACATAAAACTGTTGAGGGTTAAACCTGGCAAGCGTAAAAAAAAGCCCAACAAGAACTGTTCATAAATACTTACTTGTCCAAGTGTCCTCCGTCATAAAGAATCCAAAGCAAACTCTACAATTACAAAACAAATCTTAAGTATACAAAGAACCATATCAAATTCAGCAGATAACTGACAGAAAGAACACATTTTTGGAATAGAGATGTCAAGCCTAAAGTACAACTAAAGGCAAAGTTTTTTTGTTTTTTTTTTTAGTTTTGGACAGAGTGGAGATAGATTAAACCCCTGCCAGTTTTTATTTAAAAATAGGGGGAAACCTTCCAATGGGGACACTAGTTCTAGTGACCTGGAGGTCCCCAAATGATTCCCTTAATTTAAAGGGATTTCCTCTCACTTCCTGTTTTGGCAATGGGTCAGGAAGTGAAGGGCAATCTCCCCAATAGGAGACAGATGTAAAAAAATAAACTGACAGGTGGTATGATCCTCCCTTGTTTTGCCTTATAGTTCTACTTTAATATTACATCAGTAAATTTATTCTCAACAGTCAGTAAAAAGTGCTCAAAAAAGTTTCCTGTAAAGTATTAAAATAATTTTAACGTATATATTCACATTTTAGGCACTCAATTTTGCAGCCATGATTCTATTACAGTACAAACAACTGCAGAACTAAGATTGTCACTAACACAAAAAAAGCTTAGAAAGTATAGAAACCGTCATTTGAAAAAAGTTGGTAACCAGCAAAGCTTGGCAAGTGTCAGTTTTCTCTCCTCATAGACAGAAATGTATACCTTTGCAGACTGGCTATACTGTAGGACAGTGGGAGACCAAACAGACTTGGAATCCCTGAATGTGTTTATTAGACACTTCCCTACTGGACACTTATACCCCCTTCCTGCCCAGACCAATCTTCAGCTATTAGCACTGTCACATTTTGAATGACGATTTAACGGTCATGCAACACTGTACCCAAACAAAATTTTTATCATTTTTTTTCACACAAATAGAGCTTTCTTTTGGTGGTATTTAATCACCACTGGGTTTTTATTTCTGCTAAATAAATGAAGACCGAAAATTATGAAAAAAAAAGTTTCCATAGTTTGTTATAAAATTTCGCAAATAGGTAATTTTTCTCCTTCACTATTGATGAGGCTGCACTGATGGGGCAGCACTGGTGGGCACTGGTAGGCGGCACTGATGAGGAGGCACTGATGGTCATTGATTGGCAGCACTGGTGGGCACAGATTGGCAGCACTGATGGAACTGCACTGATAATCACTGCCCTGAATATCAATGTACATGCACCTTTTAGAGAATCCCGTTATTGGCCTCTCTTCTCCGCCAATAACAGGTTTCTGTTTACATTGGTGATCAGCTGTGATTGGACATACCGGTTTGCACCAAAACAACTGAACTTCACAAAAGTTTGGACCCCGAACAAGACATCCAATTAAAGTCTATGGGGCCCATACTTAAAAAATCAAAAGGCTCTCAAAAAAGGCTTATATGCAAGTTATTGGCTATAAAAAGGGTACGGGGGCCTGGGTACTGCCCCGGGGGACATATATCAATGCAAAAAAGGTTAATAGTTTTTAAAGGAGCAGTGATGTTAATGATGCTTAACCACTTGCCGACCGCCAACCGCAGGTTGACGGCGACAAAAGTGGTGCGATATCGCAAATCACCGTCATCTGACGGCGGCTGTGAGATCGCGCACTGTGAGCCCACGTGCTCACTGTGTTCGGGGAGGGCCTGGGAGCGGGTGCGGTGGCCTCGATCGCCGCCGGCTACACGCGATGGCCCCCCCGGAGTGAAAGAACGGAGGTCTGTGTAAGTAAACACGGACCTCCGTTCTGTGAGAGGGGGAAGGGCTGTGATCACAGCCTTCCTCTACATGGAAGCTGTGATCACTTCCCTTCCCCTGCTAGGGCAGCGCACACACAGTTAGAACACGCCCAGGGAACACAGTTAACCCTTAGAGCGCCCCCTGCAGGTTAACCCATTCACTGCCAATGGCATTTACACAGTAATCAGTGCATTTTTATAGCACTGATCGCTGTATAAATGCCAATGGTCCCAAAAAAGTGCCAAAATGGTCCAACATGTCCGCCCCAATATTGCAGTACCGCTAAAAATCGCAGATCGCCACCATTACTAATAAAAAATAAATAAATAAAAACCCCAAAAATCAATTATCATCCGTAAACGCGGCCACTTTTGCGCAAACCAATCAATAAACGCCGATTGCGATTTTTTTTATCGCAAATATGAGGAAGAATATAAATCGGCCAAAAACGGTAAAAAAAAATGTTTTTTTGTATATTTTTTTTGGATTTGTATTTTAGCAAAAAGTAAGAAATTAGGTTTTTTTTGCAAAATTGTCGCTCTTCTTTTGTTTATAGCGGCGATCAGAAATGACGCAGCGGTGATCAAATACCACCAGAAGAAAGCTCTGTTTGTGGGAAAAAAAGGACGCAAATTTCGTTTGGGTACAACGTCGCACGACCGCGCAATTGTCAGTTAAAGCAACGCAGCGCCGAATCGCAAAAAGGTCTCTGGTCCTAAAGTGGGAAATCCTTTCGGGGCTGAAGTGGTTAAAGTGAAACAATTAGGCCTCATGCACAATTTACATTTTTGGACATTTTTACAGCTGCTGTTTTTAGCTGCAGACGTTTTTTTTCTACATTCAAACTCTCCATCATATTATCCTATGTGTTCATGCACACATAGGCTGTTATCAACTGTTTTTGGCTATGTTGTTTTTGAGCTGTAAAAAACCCAAGATTAGTGGGTTCTGAGAGACGTTTTTCAGCTGTAAAAATGCTATAACACTGAAAAACGCGCAACAACGCATCTTTACGTTGTATACACAGCGCTAAGCCTTGTTGGGCGTTTCTCTGTCTCTATTCAAAATCAGTGATTCCCTATGGGAGCCCATTGATTTGAGTAGAAGTCACAGCAGAAGTTGGATCATGATGATCCCACTTGCGGTTCGACTTGTGTGCTGAGGATCTTGAAGGGGAACCCCCGCAAAAATGAAAAAAAAAATGTGCATAGGGTTCCCCCCAAGAGGTACCAGACTGTTGGGTCTGATATGGATTTTAAGGGGAACCCCCATGCCGAAAAAACAGCGTAGGGTCCCCCCCAGGATCCATACCAGACTCCTATCCGAGCACGTAGCCTGGTAGGCCAGTAAAGGGGGTGGGGATGAGCGAGGCCCCCCCCATACCAGGCCACATGCCCTCAACATAGGGGGCTTGCTTTGGGGCAGGGGGTCCTGCGCCCCCCCCCCCTCCAAAGCACCTTGTCCCCATGTTGATGAGGACAAGGGCCTCCTCCCGACAACCCTTTAACAACCCCTTTAACAAGGGGGCCCCTAGATCCCGGCCCCCCACCCTATGTGAATGAGTATGGGGCACATTGTACCCCTACCCATTCACATGAAAGAAAAGTGTCAAACACTACACAGGTTTTTAAAATACTTTATTGAATCAGCTCTGGCGTCTTCTCCCTCCCCGGTGTCTTCTTTCTTCTGAGGGGGCTTCTATCTTCTGCTGCTGTCTTCTCCCCCTGCTCTTCCTCCCATGTTGACAAAACGCAATTTACTGGAGTAATGACTATCCACGCTCTGCATTGACTTATATTAGCATGACGTCATAAGGGTGGGGGGGGGTGGCGCTCGCTCTTCCCTGCCCCCTTTCCTGGCATGCCAGGCTGCATGCTCGGATAAGGGTCTGGTATGGGTATGGTTTTGGGGGGATCCTACGCCATTTTTTTCGACTTGGGGATCCCCTTAAAATCCATACCAGACCGAAAGGTCTGGTACCTCTTGGAGGGAGGGGGGGGGGACACTACGCAAATTTGTTTTTCATTTTTGAAGGGGTTCCCCTTCAAGATCCTCAGCACACAAGTCGCACCGCAAGTAGGATCATCATGATCCAACTTCTGGTGCGACTTCTATTCAAATCAATGGGCTCCCATAGGGAACCACTGATTTTGAATAGAGACAGAGAAACGTGGCTTAAAGCTGGTGCGAAAAATGCGTATTGACGCCAATGCAAAACGCTGATAAAAATCACATTTTTAATGCCTTTTTTTTTCCTGGCGTTGGTACTAGCTTACAGCTCGTTTTTCATAACGTCCAGTGTGCGTGAGGCCTTAAAATGAGAAAATCATTTAAATATAGTGCCTGGGGGCCCCCCTTAGTCTGCCTGTAATGTGGCACATCTGTACCATGTATAGAACATGCTTCAGCAAAAATGAGATTTCTAAAGAAAAAAAAATGCATTTAAATGTCCCAGCAATACAAAAAAAAAAATTGAAAAAAAACGTGGGGTCCCCCCCCCCCCCAGCATATACCAGGCCCTTTGGGGAGGGCCTCAAGTTATTTTTATTTTGGTGTGGCCCCCCCCCCCTCAAAATCCACACCAGACCCTTATTTGGGCAAGCAGGAAAAGGGGGTGGGTGGGAGACAAGCGATCGCACCCCCACCCCCCCACCCTGAACCATACCAAGCCAGATGCCCTCAACATAGGGGTGGGTGTTTTGGGGGAGGAGAGGATCTACCCCCCACCTGAAACCACCTTGTTGCCATGTTGATGGGGACAAGGGCCTCTTCCCAACAACCCTGGGCTGTGGGCAGGGGGCTTATCGGAATCTGGAAGCCTCCTTTAACTGCTTTCCCCATGCAAGGCTTTATTGTTATTGCTATAATGTGAGTATTGTTAGTAGCATGTGATGGAATAAAAAGTATTTTTAAGGATAAAGCACATTTGCACATTTTAATCTCTTGCAAGGGTCTGAGGGAAACAAGCTGGATGTGAAAGCACGGTGTGGAGACAAAAGCTTATGTTGTAAAGGAATTATCAAAGGCTATATATTTACATTGCTAAGGTAAGAGCTCATCTGGTGAAGGTGGCACAGATTTTAAAAGAATTAAGGCACGGTGAAAGCGGGTGGAATTGGAAGGCAATTCTGCAATCAAAAGATTATAGCACTTTACAGCAACAAAAAAATTTTGGTTTTGCGGTATTGATAATGCGACTTTTAAGGGATAGCATAAATACTGTTCGACTTTATATTGTACATGCATGTTTTTGTTTTACTCTTCAGTTTTGTGTTTGATGCACATGTGGCCATTATTTTTAGGAGAAGCGCTGCACCATTGAGATAATTGATTGTTATACAGATTTTAAAAAGGTATATATTAACCGCGCTCTTTGGCCTGACCACTAACGTAGGGTAACAACACTTAGCATGGAAGTATAAAGGTGCATAAGGTGCATTGATGAATCTAAGTGGACACTTAAATCACTAAAGTGCTTATGTTAAGTAATACTAAAGTGCTTAATATTAAATAAAACAAATAAAGTGCATTAATAGGACTGGCCCTAGGGGTCAGGATAACTCCAAACTTAACGTGCATAACCACAGAATGTCCAATACATTCATAATGGGTTGTGCAATGTAGCAAACTGTAAATCAATAAACAAATGAAAATCAATGTGCAAATTTGCAAAAGACTGTGAATCAATTATAGAGTCCAGTTCAATGTGCAAATTAGCAAAGTTATTTCCAATGGATGTATAGGCGAGTATCAAAATGCAGAGTAAGGTGACTTCGCAATCTCCAATAAATGCCAGAAACACATCAATCCAGGTCTCAGATGAAATCAAGTGACTGGCAGTCCTCCACCAGTGAAAATTGACAAGAATGCCTACTTACCGGATCTCAGTGATCCCCATCAGAGAGATCAAAAGCGCTTGTGGGTAAGTAGGGGTTCCACGGTTCTGCAATGCGAGGTCCACTCGGCTCATGCAAAATCAAGGAGGCTTGCATTGTGAATTATATTGTGGTATTTATTTAAAATAGGTTTAAAAGTTGACAGGCAAATGTGAATTCCAATGTAAAATCAAAATGCACGGGACGCGCTGAGCTTTACTAATTTGCATATTCAACTGGACTCTATAATTGATTCACAGTCTTTTGCCAATATGCACATTGATTTTCATTTGATTATTGATTCACAGATTGCTACATTGCACAACCCATTATGAATATATTGGACATAATGTTGTTATGCACGTTAAGTTTGGAGTTATCCTGACCCCTAGGGGCAGTCCTATTAATGCACTTTGTTTTATTTAATATTAAGCACTTTAGTATTATTTAACATAAGCACTTTAGTGATTTAAGTGTCCACTTAGATTCATCAATGCATCTTATGCACCTTTATACTTTCTTGCTAAGTGTTGTTACCCTACCTTAGTGGTCAAGCCAAAGAGCGCGGTTAATATATACATCATACAACCTTATGGGTAAACCCATTTACACCAGCAGCTCTATTTGTATAGGTTTTTTGCGCTGGCCTAGGGAACATCTCCCTTATTCATTTATTTGACATTTTAAAAAGGGAGTGTGTTGGGGTGCTGGCAGCTATTTACTATAATTTTTTTTGCACACATTATTTTTGCATATATATTTTTTTGCATATAGCAGCTTACAAGATTGTAACACATATAGATTTGTTATACAGTGCCTTGCAAAATAATCCCCCCCCCCCTTTGCTGGATTACAACCAGAAAAAGAAAAATATATTTTTTGCAAAGCAACAAAGACTAGGGAACTCTCCAAACAGGTTAGAGACAAAGCTCTGGAGTAGTATAGATCTGGTTGGGTTCTGAAAATCCCAAACAGTAAACATCCCATGGAACATCATTAAATCCATTTTATTAAAATGGAAAAATATAGAACCACTACAAGCCTAACGAGAGAAAGTTGCCCACCAAAACATAGACTGGGCAGGAAGGGCATTAATTAAAGATGCAACAAAAACAAATAATCCACATCAAAGATGGGATTATCTGTCCATAGGACCACTTTAAGCCATACACTTTACAAAGTGGGGCTTTGTGGAAGAGTGGCCAGAAAAAAAAAAGTTAAAAAGCAGAGAAAGGGAGGCGCCAGATACTATTTCAAAGTTCAGCATTTAATTCACAGGGTAAAAACTCTTAAAAGATCCAAAGGAAATCCATGCCCATCAATCTGATCAGTCCAGGCGATCTTTATACCGCTCTGCAGGCTGCACATCCCTCCAAGGATGGCAGGAAGCTCCACGTTGATCAGCTGGCCAGTAGAAAGAGCTGTGAGCTCTGAGCACGTAGCCTACTTCCTTGATTGACAGCCCTTGGTCCGATGCTGGCCCTGCCCCAGTGACATCAAGTCTGCTTCCGCGCTCCAGGTTGGTCAGTGTAAAGCTTTCCGCCACCCTTGGACGGATACTCGGCCACCCATAAGACACACATCTCCACAAGCTTTTGGACCGGTTGCGGAGCCTGCAGAACGGCCTAAAGTTTGCCAGGACTAATCAGATTGATGGGCATGATTTTCCTTTGGATCTTGTAAGTATTTTTATCCTATGAATTAAATGCTGAACTTTTAAATACTACACTTAGTAGAGTTGGCGCCTCCTTTTCTCTGCTTTTCCACATGTTTTACAGAGGCCTTGGACACCCTCTGAGGATGGCTGCCTCCCTTAACTGCTTTACCTGAGTCATCAGTATGGACTATCAGACTTTGCTATTACAGCCATTGCCCATTGTTTTATATCAAGGACACACACCATTTGGAGCACCAGACACCCCCCCCCCCCCATATCTTTCATGAGAAAAAAAAAAATTGCTTAAAGCTGATGTCCAGGTTTATTTTCACTTTGAATAGTCCATTTGGGCCAACCTGGCATAAACAAGCCATTTCTTTCACTAACGTGCGCTCACTGGGCACGCTGTATAAACTGTATGTAGCCACAGGTACATACAGTACTGTGTTTTCCAGGTGTGAGACGAGAACTTCCATTCTAAAACCCAAAACAAAATAGCACGGGGTAGCACCCAGCCATTCATAGATACTGTCTGTGTGTATGTATATATATATATATATATATATATGTATATATATATATTTTTTTTTTTCCCCCACTTTAGCATGCTTTAGAATACAAAGCTGCCTATGAATGGCTGGGTGCTGCTCAGCCCAGCACTATTTTGTTCTGGGTGTGAGAGAGGAAGGTCTCACACCAGTGCTATATACTGTATGTAGCTGTGGCTACATACAGTTTACACAGCATGCCCAGTGGGCACACGTTAGCGAAGGAAATTGTTTGTTTAGGCCAGCTTGGCATAAACAAACTATTTTGAGTAAAAGTAAACCTTGACATCAGCATTAATCACTTGCTGTCCTGGGCAATGTTTTAAATTTTCCAAACACATTAAAATTCTGCATTTTTTGCTATAAAATTACTTAGAATCCCCAAACATGATATATTTTCTGAAAACAGAGGCCTCGGGGAATAAAATGGTGGCCATAGCAAGCCATTTTTTTATGCTGCATGATATTTGAGCAGCTGTTTATCAAACACAAATTTTCAGGGAAAAATTCACTAAAATAAATGTTAGTGCACACAAACACAATGCTTAGCTTTTGGTAAAATTATATGATATATTTTAGGGGGTCTGGGGGTGCTGCTGCACACAGTAGGTTTTTTACCTTCATGCAAAAAATGCATGAAGGTATAAAACCTTGAGCCTTTAAAATCCCAGTGGCTAGATGTGCTAAGCTAATAGAGGCATACTCCAAGAGACATGCAAACATGCAACTGTAGCCTGCCACAGTGTTCTGTCCTGCCGCTGCAGAGTGACAGCAGAAGAAGGAAAGAGCACTAGACGCTCTCTCCTGTCTAGCCTGCCACAGTGCCCTACAGGGCGCTGGGCAGGCTAGCTTGGGGCCAGCAGCAAACGGTCACAGTGGGCACCCTGACCCCTGTAAATGATGCAGTCAGTGCTGGCGTGCCAATCCATGTGCTGTCACAGATGGGGGTGACCCCCAATGGCGGTCGGATATCATTTCTTACTTGACGGTGCCCCCCATGTCTGGACTGGGACAAAAAAAAAAAAATAGGACTGAGCATTTTAGACTGATCAGCCCAGTGTAATCCCCCAGGTGTAAATCCCCCACACTGTAATCCTCCCAGTGTAACAGTGTTATCCCCCCAGTATAAAACCCCGGCAGTGTATTTCCCCGCCGTGTAAATACCCCCCAGTGTACTCCCCTGTGTAAACCCCCCCCCCAAGTGTACTGCCCCAAAGTACTCCCCCTCAGTGTAATCCAGTCCCATGTAAATCCCCCAGAATAATCCCCCATTGTAATCCCGTGCAGTGTAATCCCCCAATGAAATCCCCCCCCCCCAGTGTAACCCCCCCCCCACCCCAGTGTAAATCTTCCCAGTGAAACAGTGGATACCCCCCTCCCCTGCGTAAAACCCCTCGGTGTATTCCCCCTCCAGTGTAAACTCCCCCAGCATAATCCCCCCATTGTACTCACCCATGTAAACACCCCAGTTTAATTCCCTGTAGTGTAAATCCCTCCCTACATTTACAAACCTCAGATCAACACGGCTCTGTACACATGGATGTCCCTGCTCCTAGGCTCCGTCGGCTCTTAGGTATATTATTGTGACAGGCAGCCTGCACCTGTGTTCGCCTGCCTGTCACAATAATAGAGCGGGCAATTGCGGCACCAGTTCCCAGAGTACAAGCGGGACAGGTGCCCACAGTTGTGAGCCCGTGTGAGGGGAATTAGTGGAGCCGGGATTCCAGAACTCTGTCTCTGCCTCACTCCCTCCACATCGTGTGGAGCTGAGGAGATACAGCAGAGATCCTGTAAGAGAAGGGGAAAAAGTAAGGAGCCACAGCGCCAGTCTGGGTCTGGTGCCACCCCTCAGGCAGGCGTCACCCAGGTGCGTACCGCACCCCCCATAGCGACACCACTTTTTTCTTCGCTAATAAATGTGCTTGCTGGGTGCACTGCATAAACTGTATGTAGCATCGGCTGCATACAGTATACAGCTCTGTGTTGCAGCAGTAGGATGGGGACATCCCATTCCTGGAACAAAATAGTCAGGCTGAGCACAGCTGAGCCATTCAAACTAAGTCTTTTATTCTATTAAAGTGGATGTAAACCATCCATATACCCAGTGAAGTGAACAGCCTCAGATGATACAGAGCTTAAACAAATTTCCCTATATAAGTTTTTTTTTAATTCGAAAAGGAAGTTTTATTCAGTTTTCCAATATCATGCATACAGAGGTTGTGCCTAGGGACACATATGACAATATACATAACAGCTTGTTAATGCATCCTCTACAGCAGTGTTTCTCAACCTTTTATGGTGAAGTGCTGCTGCAGATCTAAAAAAATTTCCTAAGTACCCCTGTCTCGAGAAAGTAATTTCTATTGCTTGGGTGTCATGGTTTCTGTGTGTGTATGTGTAATGTCAGTATGTGTTTGTGATGATTTCTGTGTGTGTTTGTGATGGTTTTTGTTTGTGTGCAAAAATATCATCAAATGCAGCCTCACCAGAGCCCATCAATGCAGCCTCACCAGTGCCCATCAATGCAGCCTCACCAGTGCCCATCAATGCAGCCTCTCACCAGTGTCCATCAATGCAGCCTCTCACCAGTGCCCATCAAATGCAGCCTTACCAGTGCCCATCAAATGCAGCCTGATCAGTGCCCACCAATGCAGCCTTACCAGTGCCCATCAAATGCAGCCTGATCAGTGCCCACCAATGCAGCCTGATCAGTGCCCACCAATGCAGCCTTACCAGTGCCCATCAAATGCAGCCTGATCAGTGCCCATCAAATGCAGCCCGATCAGTGCCCATCAAATGCAGCCCGATCAGTGCCCATCAAATGCAGCCTTGCCAGTGCCCATCAAACGCAGCCTTGCCAGTGCCCATCAAACGCAGCCTTGCCAGTGCCCATCAATGCAACCTGATCAGTGCCCAGCAATGCAGCCTGATCAGTGCCCAGCATTGTAGCCTGACCAGTGCCCAGCATTGCAGCCTGATCAGTGCCCAGAATTGGAGCCTGATCAGTGCCCAGCATTGGAGCCTGATCAGTGCCCAGCATTGGAGCCCGATCAGTGCTCAGCAATGCAGCCTGACCAGTGCCCAGCATTGCAGCCTCATCAGTGCCCAGCAATACAGCCTGATCGGTGCCCAGCAATACAGCCTGATCGGTGCCCAGCAATACAGCCTGATCGGTGCCCAGCAATACAGCCTGATCGGTGCCCAGCAATACAACCCGATCGGTGCCCAGCAATGCAGCCTGATCAGTGCCCAGCATTGCAGCCTGATCAGTGCCCAGCATTGCAGCCTGACCAGTGCCCAGCATTGCAGCCTGATCAGTGCCCAGCATTGCAGCCTGATCAGTGCCCAGCATTGCAGCCTGATCAGTGCCCAGCAATACAGCCACATTTGTAATATGCAGCATGGAAGGGGTTAATGTATTGCCAATGGTTACTGATGCATTAGTGACCAGTGACAATAACTCCTTTGTGCTGCATTAGTGACATCAGTGTCAGTGTTTATTAACCCCTTCATGCTGCATCATAGAGGGATTAATTGACACTGCCACTAATGCAGCACAAAACGGTTAATTAACTCCTACTGGTCACTAATGCATCAGTAACCAATGGCAATACATTTACCCCCTCCATGCTACATATTACAAATGCATTGTAGTTTAACCCCCCCCCCTTTCAAAAAAAAAAAAAAAAAGTTCAGCACTGCAAAGCACAGATAACATTACGGACTGTAGTGTTATCAGCCGCTACCCACTCACACTCACCGCTCCGCTGCGGGCAGCTCTGCAATTGTAATACTGTATAGCGGCGGCTGTATACAGGAAGCCACTGCTACATATAAAACCTTTTACCCAGCATCAGAGCAGCAACTGGCACCCTGCCCCCACACAGCCGGCGTACCCCCTGCCCGTGGTGCACGTACCCCTAGGGGTACGCGTACCACGGGTTGAGAAACTCTGCTCTACAGAATATGTCTCATAACCTGTACTCGGCACAGCTGGAAAGCCAAAAAACAGTGTTCACTGCATTATATTCAACATGATAGAAACTCCACAACTCACTGAGTAATATATATGTGGTAGATCGTGCGAACTTGGAAAAATGAAAAAAGACGCAAAGAAAAAGTACAATGTGCATCGTTTTTGTTTGTGACCCCTTACAATCAGTGATGTACACCAGGTTATTGGTGTATTATATATAAAAAAAGATTATCCCTGGAGCAGTCTATCTCTGACCATTTGTGCTGCTGCCAGGCCTGGGATCTCCAGCCATGGCTGCCACATGGAATAAAATTTACGAGGAGCATTCTGGTGTTGTGTTATTTTTTCACGTATAAGCAGATCATTTACCTTAATCACTTACTGTCTCCTGATCGGTACCCAGGAGGTTATCCAAAACTGAGCGATTAGTTTCCGTGCAACATATAGCAGCCTCAAAACCATGACATGAGCTTGAGGTGTAAGAGATTCCTTCTCTAGGGCACCCAAAAGGCACACTAGAGGGATCCTTGGGATTTTAAACATATATACTTGTGAAATTGTGTCTAGTCCCCCGTCCAGTAACTAGTTAGCTAAGGGGATCTCCAAAGCATGTGAATGAGATCGCCATGATCCCTCTCACATTTCGGACAAACTGGGGAATTCCTTTTTCCGCATTTGTGCACTTGGGACATGTGTTCTCTAAGCCCTATGTAGAAGATGTGTTAAAGCTTTTTGGGGGCCGACACCAAGACCAGAGGAGCCGATGACAAGCAGATCTCCCAAATATCACTGTCTATAGCGCCTATATCCTTCTCCCATCCCTTCCTGCATGGCAATTTTGATGGGTCCTGTAAGGTGTGTAAAAGAGTGGAATATCCACTGGATAGCATTCCCTTTCTATCATCAGCCAGAAACACTCCCTTATTATCGGATGGTCATTTGGATGTAATTGCGCAAGTTTGGACTGTGAGAGCAATGCATGCCGTAATTGTAGGTACTTGTAGAATTTGGTTTTGTCTAGTGCAAATTCAATTTAAAGCTCCATAAAGGATTTAAGAGTTGACCCATGGTATAGCTGGGATATATAAAGTATGCCTGCTTTCTCCCAATTCTGAAACCCTTCCAGTTTGAGTACTTCCAGATAGTTAGTATTATGCCATAATGGGGTATAGGGTAGAAAGCCTTCTAAAACCTAGCATCATTTTAATTTGGGACCGCAGCCTGCACAGCAGGGTTATAGTTGGTGGTGTTTTGTCTAGATGCCCAAATCCCACCTCTAAAAAAGTCAGGACAGGAGCGTTCCATGGGGGGGGCAATAATTCTACAAACTGGGTCATTCAAATCCACATTACCCCAGCCAACCAACTGTTGTAACTGTGCCGCAAGATAATATATATATTATATTATAATATAATGAAACGTGTTTTTTTTTTTTCCTCCAAATAAATTCCCTAATTTGAGAAGGAACCACTAACGCAGAATCCAAAGCAGGACACTGTGAAATATATATAGGAGCTGGGGGGCCCATACAATTTTTATGAGGTTGATTCTACACACAACTGACAGTGGTAACTTACACCAGGAGGTGCACCTATCCCTAAATCTCCGGTGCAGAGGCACCAGGTTCAAGTTTAGATATTGGGAGGGGTCAGGAGAAACTTGTATGCCCAAATATCGGAGCTGGGAGACAACCTGCACTGATTGGGCGCAGTCTGGAAGCGGGGTAGCCAGGTCATCCAAGGGCATCAAGACCGACTTGTTCCAATTGAAAACCTGGAGAGAGTGCCAAAAGTATTGATAAGGGACATTACTGCCTGCAGCAAACCCTGTGTGTCTCCTAAATAAAGCAGCGTGTCCTCTGGATACAGAGACCCTACATCTGACCCTGTATCTCGCTGGAAGCCAACAATATCCTCCAAGGCCAAAGCAAACAGCAGGGGCGACAAAGGGCACGCCTGCCTGGTTCCCCTATGTAGCCGGAAAGACTCAGACAGTTACCTATTTGGGCTGATCTTAGCTGACAGATCCGCGTATAGCAGCTGGACCCATTTAATAATATTAGCCCCCAGTCCCATTCTTTTCAAGACAGCCCACAGGTAAGGCCACTCAACACTGACAAAGGCCTTAGCTGCGTCCAATGAAAAGATGGCCCTATTCCCCGGATTATTTACAGGAATTTGTAGGTTGAGAAAGAGCCTTCTGAGGTTGTGGGCTGTGGACCTAGTCGGGATAAATCCCGACTGGTCTCGGTGGACCAGCTTGTGCACCACTTGTGGCCAATCTTGAGGCTAATACCCTTGCCAGTAATTTAACATCCGCTGTCAGCAAGGATATGGGCCTGTAAGAGTCCGGTGACACTGTGTCCTTACCTGGCTTTAGAAGTACACTGATGGCAGCTTCATTCATAGATGCAGGTAAACTCCCCCCTTGGAAAGCATCATTGTACACTTTAAGTAATAATGGGAGCATTTTATCAGTGTACCTTTTGAAGACCTCAGATGGAAGGCCATCCGCCCCTGGAAACCTACCATTAGGTTCATCATGAAGAACAAGAAACATACCAGGCAGGTCCGAGATACTGTTGTGGAGAAGTTTAAAGCCGGATTTGGATACAAAAAGATTTCCCAAGCTTTAAACATCCCAAGGAGCACTGTGCAAGTGAAAATATTGAAATGGAAGGAGTATCAGACCACTGCAAAACTACCAAGACCTGGCCGTCCCTCTAAACTTTCAGCTTATACAAGGAGAAGACTGATCAGAGATGCAGCCAAGAGGCCCATGTTCACTCTGGATGAACTGCAGAGATCTACAGCTGAGGTGGGAGACTCTGTCCATAGAACAACAATCAGTCGTATACTGCACAAATCTGGCCTTTATGGAAGAGTGGCAAGAAGAAAGCCATTTCTTAAAGATATCCATAAAAAGTGTCATTTAAAGTTTGCCACAAGCCACCTGGGAGACACACCAAACATGTGGAAGAAGGTGCTCTGGTCAGATGAAACCAAAATCGAACTTTTTGGCAACAATGCAAAACGTTATGTTTGGCGTAAAAGCAACACAGCTCATCACCCTGAACACACCATCCCCACTGTCAAACATGGTGGTGGCAGCATCATGGTTTGGGCCTGCTTTTCTTCAGCAGGGACAGGGAAGGTGGTTAAAATTGATGGGAAGATGGATGGAGCCAAATACAGGACCATTCTGGAAGGAAACCTGATGGAGTCTGCAAAAGACCTGAGACTGGGACGGAGATTTGTCTTCCAACAAGACAATGATCCAAAACATAAAGAAAAATCTACAATGGAAT
>BLSH010366123.1:577584-614693 GCA_018402905.1 Glandirana rugosa
TCTCTCGTGTCTCGTGGCCTCACGCATAGCGTGTCTCTCGTGGCCTCACGCATAGCGTGTCTCTCGTGGCCTCACGCATAGCGTGTCCCTCGTGTCCCAAGTGAACAGGGGAGACGTAAAAAACCGAGGTTTCCGGATCCTTTATATAGTGGGCCTCATGAGCGACGCAGGGTTAGGTGTGCCCTAGGTAAGGGTAGGAGCTCCCCCTTTCATAGTGGGTGGAGACTGTCTGGAGGACTCCTTAGGAGACCCATTCAACGTCCTCGAAATATCAAGAAACCTATCACTAAATCTCTTGTCAAACACGACGGAGGAACATAAACAGAAAGAATCTAGTGGATTCTTCACAAAAAATTACAGTTTTATATCTTTATGTTTGAAGCCTGAAATGTGGCAAAAGGTCGCAAAGTTCAAAGGGGGCCGAATACTTTCGCAAGGCACTGTAAGTGCAAAGACAATTCCTCCTCTGTCAAAGTGCCTCTGTCCCCTGTGCTCCCTGTGCGATATGCACTCCTGTGCCCCCTGTGCGATACGCACTCCTGTGCTCCCTGTGCAATACGCACTCCTGTGCTCCCTGTGCAATACGCACTCCTGTGCCCCCTGTGCGATCAAGAACAAGAGACAGAAAGAAAATTTCATGGTCCAAAATGGCGTCCAGGCCCAGTGATCTAAGAAAGACAAATACAAGGAGGCAGCACAAACTGTTCTCTAAATCACTATCCAAAGAACTATAAAGCTCCTGCAACTTACCCAGAGGATTCCTCAGGAGGTCTGTCAGAGGTGGGTGATACTTTCCCCCTCGAGGATGGGAATGGATCCCGTGTGGATTGGGACGCAGCGAGTACTCCGGGTGATATATTTCCTAGGCCTTTGGAGCCAAAAAATGCAGAGGGGACAAGTGAACCCTGTGCTCCCTGTGCGATACGCACTCCGGTGCTCTCTGTGCGATACGCACTCCGGTGCTCTCTGTGCGATACGCACTCCGGTGCTCTGTGCTCTCTGTGCGTTACGCACTCCGGTGCTCCCTGTGCGATACGCACTCCGGTGCTCCCTGTGCGATACGCACTCCGGTGCTCCCTGTGCGATACGCACTCCGGTGCTCTCTGTGCGATACGCACTCCGGTGCTCTGTGCTCTCTGTGCGTTACGCACTCCTGTGCTCCCTGTGCGATACGCACTCCGGTGCCCCCTGTGCGATACGCACTCCGGTGCCCCCTGTGTGATACGCACTCCGGTGCCCCCTGTGCGATACGCACTCCGGTGCCCTCTGTGCGATACGCACTCCGGTGCTCTCTGTGCGATACGCATTCCGGTGCTCTCTGTGCGATACGCACTCCGGTGCTCCCTGTGCGATACGCACTCCGGTGCTCCCTGTGCGATACGCACTCCGGTGCTCCCTGTGCGATACGCACTCCTGTGCTCCCTGTGCGATACGCACTCCTGTGCTCCCTGTGCGATACGCACTCCTGTGCTCCCTGTGCGATACGCACTCCTGTGCTCCCCGTGCGATACGCACTCCTGTGCTCCCCGTGCGATACGCTCTTCTGTGTGCTCTGTGTGCAATACACACTCCGGTACTCCTGTTTGATACACACTCTTAAACCCTGTGCAATATGCACACCTGTGCTTTGTGCTCTGTGCCATACGCACTCCTGAGCCTTGTGCAATATGCACTGCGCAATATGAATTTCTGTGCTCTGCAAAACCCTGTGCTCTGTGCAATATGCACACCTAAGCCCTGTGCAATACGCACTCCTGAGCTCTGTAGCCTGTGCAATGCATATTCCTTAGCTCTGTGTGTTGCACACTCCTGAACCCTGTACTCTGTGCAATAAGCAGAGTGAGTACCTGCACCTATTCTCTGGGGGGGGGGGGGGGGCGGCGCAGACTTTAATAGGCCGTAGGGAGCTGAGCAAATGTCAGGCATAGTACACAGCCGGCACTTATCTGTGCTTATCGCTGCTATGGAGGAGGAAGGGGGGAGACATGCTTTCACTGACATCATTATCAACAGAGCTGAACAGCCTCACGCAGATTTAACCCCACAGCTGCCAGGGAGAGAGACAAGCAGGAGCATAGCAATCAACCCCTCAATGGCTGGGCACTTTTACTGTGCAACTACTGTGTTTCCCCGAAAATAAGACCTACCCTGAAAATAAGCCTTACTGTGATTTTTCAGAAGGGCTGCAATATAAGCCCCACCCTGAATATAAGCCCTAGTTTAAAGTGCTTGTAAAATCCTATAATCCACTCTACTACGGTAATGCATGATGTACAATGGGTTTTTCTGTAATATTATTGTGCCAAATACCTTTGTAACAGTGCCACTCGGCGCTCAGCTCACCTGCTGCTGCGCTCCTCTTCTCCCAGCTGTCAGTGGAGGGTTCTAGGCCCCTCCTTCTGAAGTGCTCAGAGTGGGGAAGAGAGCTACGGTGGGTCACGTAAACTCCCAGGGGCACTGGAATGAAGGTATTTGGCACAACATTACAGAAACACACACATTGTACATTATATAATATTGTAATAGAGTGGATTATAGGATTTTACAAGCACTGGAACTCATAATGATAAATGCAAATGACTCCTGAGCTCACAGGCAGGGAGGAAGAGGGGGAGGGAAGACTGGGGCACACAAACTGGCAAATACACATTACACGATAAGACCTACCCTGAAAATAAGTCCTACTGTGTCTTTTGTTGCCAAAATTGATATAAGACCCAGTCTTTTTTTCATGCAAACACGGTACTACTTGAAAGTAGGGCACTACAGTAAAAGTGACCCAGCCATTGAGGGGTTAATTGTGATCCTCCTGCTTAGCTCTCTTCTTGGCAGCTGTGGGATTAAATCTGTGTTGGGCTGTTCAGCTCTGTTGATGATGATGACAGTGAAAGCATGTCTTCACCCTCCTCCTCCCTTAGCAGAGATAAGCACAGAGGGAGAAGGTGTGGTGGCACACATTTTTTTGTATGTCGGTTTCTTCACTGTAGGAAAGCAGAGAGGATTGTAGATGAATGGCTGCTCCGTTGCTGACCAGACTGAGTGCAGATGGCTTCTGCTGCTGTGCTGTGTGAGGTAGACTGCTCATTTTAATTTTAATGTTTTAGGTTTACAACCACTTTAAGGTCTCATGCACACTGAGCATTTGCTTCGCTCCCGTGAATGCCGTTTCTCCTGGCAAGAGAAAAGCTGCTTAAAACATGTTCAAAACCGCGTTTTGGCCAAGCTTTTAGGTGCATCAAGCATTTTATGGATACCATTGGCCAGAATATTAATTTGTTGTGCCACTAGAAGGGCTGGTGGGTTGGGGAGCCGGGACCCCCCCTTCGGGGAATTTGGGCGATGCACCCCATCCGCTTATAGTTTCTTAGGCGGACCGGACGGCTTGCAGTGGATCCGACCGGAAGAATTGTTCTTGTTTGGTTTTTTTTCAGTGTTAATGAGTCTTGATTTTTTTTCTCCTTCTCTTTTTCTCTCTCATCTTTCTCTGTCAAAATCCCAGTGCCTGCCACTCCAGACTCTGACCGGAGGGACTCTTGCCGCTCTCACAGCTTTGGCAACTCACCCAGATTATCATGGCGTCCTTTAAGGCAATTACCTATAATGTCAGAGGTTTTTGCTCCCCACACAAGCATAGCAAATTATGGATTGAACTAAAAAGGTTGGGGACCCAGGTCATTTTTTTTGCAGGAGACCCATTTTACCGCTCAATCTGTGCCCAGATTGCCCACACACCTGTTCAATGGTTTCTGAGTGCCTCCCCGGTCCCTAAATCGAAGGGCACAGCCATAGCCTTTCACAAAACCTGTTCTTTCCAACCAATGGAGCATATGTCAGACCCCATGGGCAGATTCGTCTTCGTCAAGGGGCAGATAGCGGGGACGAAATATACTTCTGCCACCGTGTATGCCCCCAATTCGAATCAACTCACTTTCCTAGACACGAGCCGAACCGACTAGCAGAGTTTAGGGAGCGACATGTGATCCTGGGGGGGGGGGGTGATTTCAATGTGAGCCCAGACCCACTATTAGACACGTCGCACAATCACTCAGCACACTCTTATGCATTTCTTAAACATTTCCGTAAGACCATGCAATCTCACTACATGATCGATAGCTGGCAGATCCTGCACCCCTCAGACAGGGATTACAGCTACTTCTCCACGGTGCACAATGTGTATACAAGAAGAGATCTTCTCTACGTGGACCAGCTCACCCTGGAGCGCCTACAGGAGTCATCCGTGGGAAACATAACTATCTCTGACCATGCACCAGTGTCGGCTACTATTGAGGTACCCCAAGGTGCACAGAGAACCTGGTCGTGGTGCTTAAATGATAATCTCCTGGATGACCCTGTGGTAGTGGCAGCGGTGACCAACTCCAATACTCACTATTTTAGAGAAAACGGTAATGCTGGGTTCAGCGAGGAGATGGTGTGGGAGGGTCACAAGGCAGTGATCCGGGGGGGGATTGGGTGGTTTCCCAGAGGGCTAGATGTAAAAGGGAGAGGCAAATAGACTACCAGAGGGTGCTAGCTGCACTCCAAAAAGCGGAACTTCAGCATAAATGTAACATAGGACCCTGAGTCTCTGAAAAGATTGCAGGAATTGCAGAGTCTATTCTCACATCTGCTGGATCGTAAAGTCTGCAGGCAGTTTCGGTACGTTTCTCACAAGTTTTATGAACAGGGCAACAAATGTGGGCAGATGATAGCCAGGGTACTTCACAAGCATAGGGCACAGACGTTTGTACGTAGGCTCCGCTCGGAGATGGGAGAAGAGGTGACACGATCATCTGAGATAGCTGCCATGTTTGGTGACTTTTATGCAAAATTATACTCCCTGGGCTCGGGGCGTACGCCAGAGGCGCTGGACTCTAGAAATCCAGGACTACCTGATAGCCTACGGCCTCCCCTCCTTGACGGAGGAGCAGCAGGTGACATTGGAATCAGCTACAGCACCTTCTCTCCCCTGCTCATCAGCCATATGTGTACCTACTTTAATTCCCCAGCTGCGGGGGGTCAGATGCCACTGGAGGCCTTGCTGGTGTTCATAATAGTCCTCCCCAAGGAGGGAAAAGACCCCACCTTGCCGCAAAATTATCGTCCCATATCCTTGTTGAATGTGGATGTGAAGATCCTGGCGAAGATTTTGGCGAACTGCATGCAACACCTTGTCCCTAATATAGTGCACCCCGACCAGACGGGATTTATCGCTGGTAGGGAGGCTTGTGACAACTCCCTCAGGGCTATTCACCTTATCCACTGGGCGCACATCCACCCGGGCTCGGGGCTCTATATCATCCTCTCTACGGATGCAGAGAAGGCCTTCAACCGGGTGGACTGGGTCTTCTTAAGGGTGGTGCTATAAACCCTGGGGATAGGGCCACATATGCTGGCTTGGATTATGGCGCTATATTCAGCACCAGGCGCACGGGTCAGGGTGAACGGCCTTCTTTCCCCAAAATTTACAATAGAGAATGGAACAAGGCAGGGGTGCCCCCTCTCGCCTTTATTTGCTCTAGTGTTGGAGCCACTGCTGCGGGCGATCAGGGCTACCCCGAATGTCAGGGGGCTGAGAGTGGGGAACACTGAACACAAATTGTCGGCTTATGCAGACAATGTGCTCTTCCACCTCTCAGACCCCCTGATATAGTTGCCTAACCTAATGCAGGAACTACAGCAATATGGGGCACTCTCCAATTTTAAAATAAACTACTCAAAATCTGAGATTATGCCGGTCACCCTCCCCCTGCAGCTGGAGGCCAGCTTACGAGCAGCGTTCCCCTTTACCTGGACCAAATGTTCACTGGGTTTCAATGAACAGACCGCTTTGAAACCCTATATGGTTGCAATTACCCTGCCTTGGTAGCGGCGGTAGGCCAGGACCTTAATATTTGGACCAAAACAGCCTTCACATGGCTGGGGAGGTTAAATATCCTTAAAATGAATGTCCTCCCCAGGATCTTATTTTACATGCAAATGGTTGCAGAGCCCTTGCCCAGCACCTATTTTTCCAAAATTTCCAGCATGATGTCTGTGTTCATGTGGGGATCTAAGAAACCTAGGATTGCTATGAGGGTACTGAAACGTTCGAAACATGAAGGGGGCTTGGGTATACCAGATATGAGGAGGTACTATAAGGCGATAGTCCTACAGCGCTTGTTGAATTGGCGCTTCCATACAAAGACTAAGCTCTGGGTACCCCTAGAGAAGAGTCTGGCAGGTAGGAACCTGGCATATGCTCCTTGGTTGCACAGGGAACACAGGGGATCATCCTCAAATACCTCTCCCTTAACGCATCACACCCTTAGAGTCTGGGACAAGCTTAATGATCTGCATGCGCTGGCGCTGGCGCCGCCGGTGTCGCCTCTGGGCCCCAATAGGAGGCTTTCAGTGGTTCCTCCCGGGGGAACAGGTGGCCTTTTTTGGCAAATGGGCAGGCGATACCAGTGTGTGTTGTGGCTCCCTTTTGGAGAATGGCAAGCTCCCCTCTTTAGCTGCACTCAGGGCTCGCCATAGGGTATTCCCCATGGATTTTTGGAGACATGCTCAACTTGCCCACTTTTTCTCCCGAGAGGGCAAAAACATCAGAGTACTGTCCATGCTGACAAGCTTCGAACAACTGTTTATTGCAGAAGAACCAATCCCCCATATGATATCTGAACTGTATGGACTGCTGAGCACGTCCACTCAGCGGGTTAAACCAGCTTACATTAGGGAATGGGAGAGGGACCTGGGTGTGGAATTCCCCGGGCCGCAGCTGGACCACCTGTACCAGCTCACGCACTCTAGCCCTATAGAGTCTCTGACTCAGGAAGCTCCGCAGCACTTCCTTCTCCACGTCCCCTCATTGCCAATTAGCCAGTATAGGAAAAGTGCCCTGCCACATCTCCTAAAGGCTGCCAAATGCCTGCTTCCAATTTACTGGAAGCAGAAGGCGGTTCCAGGGCGGGAGGACTGGGTTAAGAAGGCGCAGGAGATTAAGGAGGCAGAGGAGTGGGTGACTACATGTAAGGGGAAGATGGAAAGGTTCCGCCAGACCTGGGCTTTGTGGATAGAGCACACCTCTGACTCGGGATATATTGCCTCCAGTTTGGACATGGCGCTGCTGGAACTGGCCAAACCCTCTCTTGGGGGCCGCCTAGGCCAGCATGGCTGTTCCACCCAAACGGACTTCTAAAACTCAGACGATTAATAGGGTGAAAGGCTCTTTTCTCTTTACTGCTACCTAAGGACGGTGATTGCTGGCGGGAGCGGCCAACGTTTGCAACCCCCATGGGGTACAGCGGTGGGTGCTGGGAGGGGGGCCTCTGCTGCCCCCCCCCCGTATGTTTTTATTTTTCTCATCTTCTATCTCTGACACGATGTTTAAGCTCATTGACTGTTCTAATGGTTTATTTTAAGGGTCCACTATGAAACATACGTTTCCTTCACACATGGGGAATGGGTATAGCCGCCCCCACGAGCTATGATTGAACGGTTTCCCGGAGGTGGGGGGATGATGGGGTAGCGGGCCCTGCCATCCCCTGCTCTGATCTGAGGGGGCGCAGGGCCCGCGCCTGGGTGGTGTCCTGCCTTGTCGGCCCTCGGCCAGGTTTTGGGCCAGGGAGGGTATGATGGAGACGCTTCAGTGTCCCCCTCTCAGCCAGGGGTAGACAGGGTGGGGGGCTGCAGACACGGGAGTTTTAACTGGCAGGCCCATAGGGAGGGAGGAGGGGCCGAGGACTTAATTACCCAGTGTGCTAGGTGTACTGTGTATGCTCAACCGTTTGCACACCCCTTGGAGAGTGGAATGGGTCCTGTTTATTTAAAATGGTGTTCTTTCATGTGGTAACCATAAATGTGAACAGAGGTTATTTACATATTTGTTTGAGGCACACGTGTGTTGGAACCTCTGTGTCTTCCTGTATTACTGTTGTCTGAATAAAGATTACATAAAAAAAAAAAAAAATAGTAAATTTCTGGCAATGTCAACCAATTTGAACCAACCTTACAGATTAGCCACTTGCTGACACTTAAACCCCCCTCCTGCCCAGACCAATTTTCAGCTGTCATCACGGTCACATTTTGAATTACAATTGTGTGGTCGTGCGACGTTGTACCCAAACAAAATTGATGTTTTTTCCCACAAATAGAGCTTTCTTTTGGTGGTATTTGATTACCTCTGCGGTTTTTATTTTTTGCGGTATATATAAAAAGAGCGTCAATTTTGAAAAAAAAGGACATTTTTTTAAATTTTTGCTATAATAAATATCCAAAAAAAATTATTCATCAGTTTTAGCCAATATATATTATGCTACATATTTTTGGTAAAAAATAAAAAAATAAAAATCGCAATCGGCGTATATTGATTGGTTTGCACAAAAGTTATTGCGTCTATGAACTATGGGAATTGATTTATGGTGTTTTTATTTTTTTACTAGTAATGGCGGCGATCTGCGATTTTTAGTGGGACTGCGATATTGCAGTGGACGTGTGACATTTTTGACACTTTTTTGGGACCAAATACATTTATACAGCGATCAGAAATGTAAATATCCACTGATTACTGTGTAAATGTCATTGGCAGGTAAGGGGTTAACACTAAGGGGGCAATCAAGGGGTTAAATGTGTTTCCTCACTGTGTAGGGGCTGGGCTGACAGAGACATAACAGATCTCACTGATCCCAATGACTGGGATAAGTAGATCTGTCATATCCCCCCTCACAGAATGGAGATCCACCGTGTTTACATTGACGGTTCTCCGTTCTCACTCTATTAGGCGATCGCAGGTCACAATCGGACATAGAGACCACCCGATCCATGGGCATGCCCAAGCAGCATGCGTGAGAGCACCCCGCTGCCGGCTGTGAGTGCATGAGGGGAGCGGCCAAAGAGGCGGATGTCCATGGACGTCCCCCCGGAAATTCAGGTCCGCGCTATAGCCGTCTTTTGGCTATAGCGTGGATCTGTACTGGCTACAGTGGATGTAAACCCTCACAAATACCCAGTGAAGTGAACAGCTTCACATGATACACAGGGATGAAACAAATCCTCCTACATATATTTTACATGTATATCTGCTGTCTTCAGCTTAATTGTGTTAGGAGATTTTCTCTTCCTGGTCAACACTGCAGTGAAGCCTGGACATACAACCAAGACAGCTGATTGGAGGAAAGACTTACACACCCCTTTCCTCATAGGTAGAGACTTTCTGCTCCGTTTGTTGAATAGCTCAACACTGTGCTAATCTATTTAAAGCTCTCTTCCAAACACAAACCTCAGGCTGCTTTTATCACATGTGACAGAGAACTTGTCAGGCTGATAACAGAAGAATGGAGCAGAAGACAGCTGCGGATATAGTACTTTGAAGAGAGATAAGAATACACTGCAGATGTATGTGCCCAGCTCAAATTTCATGAATCGGGTTTACATCCACTTTAAGGCAGCCAACGACCCAACCAATAGTTTCTACTGCAAGCATGGCGTGAGTTTGCATTGATCCATTTGATTTTTTTTTTTATTTGCTGGTTAAAATTTCCAGAAAACAGTCATATGTATGGCCAGCATAAAGGAACAATGTCATAATAGTTCTGTAACTTTATTACTGATTAGCCTGCAGTTAATATGAAAGCTTTCGAGTGAAGCAGGAGGAAAGCATACAGTTGCATTCCATAAAATTAGAATATCATCAAAAAGTTAATTTATTTCAGTATTCAGTTCAAAAAGTGAAACTATTTTATATAGATGCATTACACACAAAGTGATATATTTTAAGCATTTCTTTCTTTTAATTTTGATGATTATGGCTTACAGCTAATGAAAACCCAAAATTCAGTTATCTCAGAAAAGTAGATTACATAAGACGAATAAAAAAAAAAAAAAAAAAAAAAAGGATTTTTGAACTCAGAGAAAAGGATTTTACGGTATGTTCTTAATAAAATCCTATTTTATCCTACGTTCACTGACAGACACAGCCCTTCATTGACAAGTGGGGATGTCCCAAAGCAGAGTCATTCAAGAGGGGTGGGTAAACCATAACAACTGTACCCAACAGAATCCTCTCAGGAGGTGCCAGCTACGCCTACACCGCCGCCTGTAAAACTTTACAGCCAAAAGCAGCATCCGCGGATGCTGACACATCAACTTTGTAAAACTTAACAAAAAAGTGTGCACCAAGGCCCAAGTAGCCGCCTTGCACACCTGGGACACCGAAGCCTGGTGTCTGAAAGCCCAGGAAGTGCTAACTGCCCTGGTGGAATGAGCCGTGACTGGAAAAGGGGGGACTTTGCCCCGAACAGTATGCGCATGGGTCACGGTCTGTCTGATCCAACGGGAAACAGTGGCCGACGAAGCCGACAATCCTTTGCGGGGAACCATCCGTCAGCACAAAACGCATCAGACTTCCGAAAGGAAGCTGTAGACGCCAAGTACACCCGCAAAGCCTTCACGACATCCAGAGAATGCAACTCAATCTTCTTGGGATGCAACGGGTGCGGACATAATGAAGGGAGAACAATATCCTCATTAATGTGAAAAGAGGAAACCAACTTCGGTATGAACGAAGGTGACTGTCGCAGGACCCGGGACACAACGTAAGAGCTGGGGTTCCCCCCCCCCCCCGCCTCACACCAGGCAATACAGGCCATCCAGGTGCAATGATATATCTTGCGTGAAGTACACTTGCGCGCCTTAAGCATGGTAGGGATCACAGAGTCAGACACGCCCCTATCCCTCAACAGCTGGGACTCAATAGCCAAGCCATCAAAGCCAGCGAGGGTAAAGCAGGGTGCAGGATGGTTCCCTGTGACAGCAGATCTTCGCGTAGACGCCTGGGGACATCTGTCACCATCCTCACCATGTCGGCGTACCAAGGGCGCCGAGGCCAATCCGGAGCTACCAGGATTGTCGGGATCCCCTCCGCTTCTATCCTGCGCAGTAGCCGCGGTAGAAGCTTGAAAAGAGGGAATGCATACAGGAGCCGGTACCGACCCCAAGGCGCTACAAACGTGTCCGTGGCAACCGCCAACGGATCCCTTGTTCTGCACACGAAGGTCTGCACCTTGTGATTGAACCTGGACGCCAATAAGTCCACGTCTGGCATGCCCCACCTGTGGCAAATCTGACAGAACACCTCTGGATGTAGGGACCATTCCCCCTGATCCAGCATCTGGCGACTGAGAAAGTCCGCCTGCCAATTTTCTACGCCCGAAATGTAAACGGCGGAGATTTTAAGGCGCGTGAAGTTCTGCCCATCTCAGAATGTGAGCCGCTTCCGCAGCCGCTGCCGAGCTCCTCGATCTGCCCTGGATGGTTCACATACGGCGTTGTCCGACTGAACCCGAACCGGGAGGCCGCACAGCCTTACCGTCCAGTGGGTGAGGCAGAGCCTGATTGCCCTCAGCTCCAGCACATTTATCGGAAGGCGGGATTCCTGCGCCGACCAATGGCCCTGAGCAGACAGCTGCCCCAGTTACCCCCCCCCCCACCAGCCCGATAGGCTGGCGTCCGTCGTGACTATCGACCAATTCAGGGGAAGAAACTACTTCCCCCAATGTTAGAGCCGGGGCCCGAAGCCACCAGGTCAACGATCCTCTGGTCTGATGATCCAATCTGATCAGCTGGTCCAGGGACAATGGAGACTTGTCCCATTGTGACAGAATTGCTCACTGTAGGAGCCCAGTGTGACTCTGGGCGTAAGGTATCGCCTCGAAGGCCGAGACCATAAGCCCCAACACCCGCATACAGAACCGTAAGGAGGACCACTGGCGTGACAGCAGGGTTCGCGCCGCTGCTTGCAGTGTCAGCAACTTGGCCAGAGGTAAGAACACCTTCGCCTGCTCCGTGTCCAGAATCAGACCCATATATTCCAGTCAGGACGGGGTCAACGTTGACTTCTGCAGGTTGATAAGCCAGCTGAAGTCTCTCAACGGGGCCATGGTGATAGCCACATTCTCCTCCAGGGCCGAAGCAGACTCCGCTCGCAGGAGTAAGTCGTCGAGGTATGCTACCACCGCAATGCCTCTCTGCCTCAATAGCGTCAGCACCGGAGCCACCAGCTTGGTGAATACCCGAGGAGCCGAGGCCAGACCGAAGGGAAGTGCCACAAATTGGTAATGTGGATCCCCAACCGCAAAGCGCAGAAAGCGCTGGCGCCGGAGACAAATGTGAACATGGAGATACACGTCCCTGATATCCAGAGACGCCATGAAGTCGCCTTGGTGCAGGGCAGCCATGACCGAACGGACAGATTCCATCCTGAATTTTCGCGCCTTCACAAAGTGATTTAGCGCTTTTAGGTCCAGAACAGGCCTGACCCCACCCTTCTTGGGCACCACTAAGAGGTTTGAATAGAAGCAGCGGAACCTTTCCAGCGGAGGTACCGGCACAATCAACCCTTGTTCGGAGAGCGTCTGAACAGCCCCTAGGAGAGCCTCTTGACGCCCGAGGGAGTCTCAAGTTCGATGGGAAGAACCTGTCTGCGGGTAGAGTGCTGAACTCTATCTTGTATCCGGAGGACACCACTTCCTGCACCAACCGGTCGGAAATGCGGGCAGTCCACTTGTTAGGCGAACCCCAGAAGTCGGCCCCCCATCCGAGAGTCGGGTGGGGGCAACCCATCATGCGGAAGAGGACTTTTCCTCCGTCTTTTCGTTCTTGCGCTGCCAGGGCCGCTTACCGGACCCCGAGGCAGACTTGCCGGGCCTTGAGCCCTTGCCAGCTGCACCGGGCACACGAAAAAAACGCTTCTGACTCGAAGATGCAGGACCCTGCTTACGGCGGAATTCCCGCCGCCTGGGCTCCGGGAGAAAGGTACTCTTCCCCCCCGGTGAAATCCTTAACGATTTCATCCAATTGTGCCTCAAAGCGCCGACCACCCTGAAAGGGAAGATCCGTGAGGCCCTTTTTGGACGCGTGGTCACCCGACCAATAGCGTAACCACAGCACCCGTCTGATAATGACTGCAAAAACAGACATCTTAGACAGCATGGGGAGCAGGTTCAAAGCTGCGTCACACAGGTACCGGAGACCCTGTATCAGATGGTTCGTCCGCTGTGAAGCCTCAGGCGAACATCCTCAGAACTCCTCATTGTGCAACTCAGTCGCACACTCCGCAAGGGATTGCGCCACCATGGCTGATGCCAGAGCTGGTCTTCATGGCCGATCCCGCCACCAAGAACAGTGCCTTGGATACCGCCTCTGTCCGCCTATCGGCTGGATCCTTAAAAGAGGGAGACCCCTCCAAGGGGATGGTCACTGGAGGGTCCACTGCGGGGGATGCCCACTTCTGCACAAAACGGTCCTCAAAGGGATAGCGCACAGCGAAACCTTTGGGCAATGAAAAGGAATTCTGTGGACGCTGCCATTCCTTATAGATCAGCTGGTCAAAAAATTGAGCATAAGGATATGCCCTAGGGGACCGAGATGGCTTAAAGGACCCACAAACGTAGGCAGTCTCCTGCGACTCCCCGGCCTGGTCCAACCGCAAAGATGCACGGATATCGGTGATCAGGGAGGCCACCAGCGCCCTCTTGCGCGCCACCGAGGCCCCCTGGTATTCCTCACCATCCGAGGGCTCCAGTTCACCATCTGAGAGCTCCACGGGGGTCCCTGTGACCACTGAGGCCCCTTCCGGTTCAGAATCCTCCCCTGAAGATGGAGGGGGGGTGGACGTTTTTTGGCCACCCCCTTAGCACGCCTCGTCACCCCCGGGAGAAAACCTGAAAAACTCCCCCAATATGGACTTTAACTGGTCCAGGGGAACCAGCGCAGCCTGCGCTTCCACAGATCCCTCCAGAAAAGAACCCGCAGGTTCAGCCGCCATTGTGCCACCGGAACACTTGCTAGGCCTAAAGGCCCTGACACCCCCACAATGCAGCCCCATCACTGCCCCACAGAGCAACCGGGAGAATACCCATGAGGACTGCACCCACCGCCACCGACACCCCAGGGAGAGCCAGCTATACTTGCTGTTATAATTGCCCTTCAAGCGCTGCGTCCCAGGAGGAGTGCTGACCGCCTGTCTTGTGCCATCACCGCCACTGTGCTTTCACCGCTGTCCCGAGGGAAAGAGGAAGAAACGGCGCCAGCAGGCACACCAAAAATGGCCGCCGAGCGGTCACAAGAGGCCAAAGCGTGCTCCACACAGGCCGTGACTATGGCAAAATGGCCGCCGAGCATCCACAAGAGGCCAAACAGCCCACAAAATGGTCGCGGCTACGGCAAAATGGCGGCGATCCGCGGAAAAATGACGGATTTGAGCGTGGGGGTGCGGTGGGGGGGCTAAGGAAAGACCAAAACAAAAGGGGGACCTGTAGCCCTGAACCCTCCACCGGCCGGCATAGTCCGCAAATCGCCCAGCCCCACCCCCCGTCCGCACCCCGGGGGGGGGAGAGAGGGGGGTCACTCACCAATCCGATGGGCGTAGCAGGTAGCCACCCGGTAGCAGACCTTCCTCCCATCAGGCAGGGAGGGATGCTGCAGGCCAAGCGCCCCTGGACACGAGCACAGACCGGTCACTGGACGCAAGTGGGGGTCACCCACTAGCCTCCCGCACGGAACGGGTATGCTAAGGCTAAGGGTAGCTCGCATCGGTCGGCCGTGCTGGGGAAACTTCAGGATTCGAGATATCCTCTATGCCCCAGCCGGCTACTTGATAGTAGTCTTCATCAGATAGCTTGAGAAAAGCAAAAAGGAGGAAAAAATTGGGGAACCGCAGATCCCAGCAGGGAACCAGGTCTAACTCCTTCCAATAGGCATAAAAAAACTGATATGCTATGCAGAGCTGGGGGGTTATATGCTGGAGTGAGGACGGCCCCCTGGGAGGGGTCAGCTTGCTTTTTTTCTATTTGCCTAGTCTACTCCTAGTAGGATGTGCATAAACCCCACTTGTCAATGAAGGGCTGCGTCTGTCAGGGAACGTAGGAGAAAAATTATTTAAAAAAATAACACTTGTAAGACCGCTGTGCAAATACGGTGTGACAAAGTGGCCGCCATTTTATTCTTTGGGTGTTAGAAAAAATATATATACTGTTAGGGGGTTTTAAGTAATTTTATAGCAAAAAAAACTAATTTTAACTCGTAACCACCGAACTCCAAAAAGAGACCCGGTCTTAAAGTGGTCAATATAGAAATGTTGGCTTACTGGAAAATATGTCCATGTACAGTATAGTATGCACTCATTACTTGGCCGGGGCTCCTTTTGCCTGAATTACTGCATCATTGCATGGAGGCGATCAGGCGAGTTTGCTGGGCAATCAAGCACAGTGATACCATGATCATTAAACCAGATATTGGTACTTTTGGCAGTTTGGGCAGGTGGCAAGTTCTGCTGGAAAAAAGGGATTTTATTAAAACTTACCGTAAAATCCTTTTCTCTGAGTTCACTGACAGACGCAGCTCTCCATTGACGTGGGGTTATATGCAGATCCTATTAGGAGTTAACTAGGCAAAGAAGAAAGCAAGCTGGCCCCCCCCCAGGGGGCTGTCCTCTCTTCCCATATAATCTCCCTACTCTGCTCAGTACATCAGTTCGTAACAAACTGTACCGAAAAAAACGCAGGGGCGGGTGCTGCGTATGTCAGTGAACTCAGAGAAAAGGATTTTACGGTAAGTTTTAATAAAATCCCTTTTTCTCCTACGTTCACTGACAGACGCAGTTCTCCATTGACATGTGGGGATGTCCCAAAGCTGTGTCATTAAGAGGGGTGGGCAAACAACAACTGTACCCGACAGAAGCTCTGAAGAGACGGCAGACGCGTCTACACTGCTGCCTGTAAAACTTTATGTCCAAAAGCAGCATCCGAAGATGCGGACACATCAACTTTATAAGACTTAGCAAACGTGTGCACCGAGGCCCAAGTAGTCGCCTTGCACACCTGTGACACCGAGGCCTGGTGTCGAAAAGCCCAGGAACTGCAAACAGCCTTGGCAGAATCAGCCGTGACCGAAAAAGGAGGCACTTTGCCCCGAACAGAATACGCATGAGTCACGGTCTGTCTGATCCAACGAGAGACAGTAGCCGACGAGGCCGCCAAACCTTTGCGCGGACCATCCGCCAGAACAAACAACGCGTCAGCCTTCCGAAAAGTGTCTGTAACCGCCAAATACACCCACAAAGCCCGTATGACATCCAAGGAATGTAACTCTATCTCCTTAGGATGTGAAGGGCGCGGACACAACGAAGGAAGAACAATATCTTCATTAATATGAAAAGAAGAAACCACCTTCGGTAAAAAAGAAGGTGAAGAGCGCAAGACCGCCTTGTCCCTGTGCAGGACCAAATAAGGAGACCTGCAGGACAACGCAGCCAACTTAGACACCCGCCTAGCAGATGTAATGGCCACCAAGAAAGCCACTTTCTGTGACAACAATTGTAAGGGAATATCCCTGATCTTCTCATATGGTCGCTTTTGAAGTAATGAAAGCACCAAATTCAAATTCCATGGCGCCATAGGTGACCGCACCTGAGGAACCACATGGCGTACACCTTGTACAAAAGTACGAATCAAGGAATGCGAGGCCAAAGGGCATTGGAAAAGAATCGCCAAGGCCGATATCTGGCCCTTGAGCATACTCAAGGCCAATTTTTTATTCAGGCCCTGTTGTAAAAAAATTCAGGACCCTGGACACCACATAGGAGCGAGGGTTCCAACCCTTCGCCTCACACCATGCAATATAGGCCTTCCAGGTGAGATGATACATTTTTCGCAAAGTACACTTGCGCGCCATCAGCATGGTAGGGACCACTGAGTTATCAACACCCCTGTCCCTCAGCACCTGGGATTCAACAGCCAGGCCGTCAAAGCCAGCGAGTGTAAAGCAGGGTGCAATATGGGTCCCTGAGACAGCAGATCGTCTCGCAGCGGGAGATGCCAGGGGGCGTCTGCCACCATTCTTACTACATCGGCGTACCACGGACGCCGAGGCCAGTCCGGAGCCACCAGTATAATCACAATTCCCTCCGCTCCCACCCTGCGCAGTAGGCGTGGGAGAAGTTTGATGGGAGGATAGGCATACAGAAGACGATACCGACCCCAAGGTGCCACGAGTGTGTCTGTGGCCACTGCCAACGGGTCTCTTGTCCTGCACACAAAGGACTTCACTTTGTGGTTGAACCGTGACGCCATGAGGTCCACGTCTGCCGTGCCCCACTTGTGGCAAATCTGGCTGAACACTTCTGGATGGAGGGACCATTCCCCCTGATCCAGCGTCTGACGACTGAGGAAGTCCACCTGCCAATTCTCTACGCCTGGAATGTAGATGGCGGAGATTGCCGGAACGTGCAGTTCTGCCCAACGCAGAATGAGAGCTGCCTCCGCAGCCGCACTTCTCGTTCCGCCCTGATGGTTCACATATGCCACCGCTGTGGCATTGGCCAACTGAACCCGAATTGGTAGCCCTTGTAGCCTCGCCGTCCAGCGGAATAGACAGAGTCTGAGCGCTCTTAGCTACAGCACATTGATCGGAAGGCGAGACACCTGCGCCGACCAACAACCCTAGGTCGAGAGAGATCCCAGGACGCCCCCCCCCCCAGCCCGACAGGCTGGCGTCCGTCGTGACTATTGACCATGTCAGGGGAAGAAACGATTTTCCCCTCGTCAAAGATGGTACCCGAAGCCACCAGGCCAAGGAAATCCTGGTCTGACGATTGAAGGTGACCAATATCCAGGTATAGGAAGTAGTACACCGTGACAGCTAGGTGAGGCTAAATAAATGCGAAGGTGTGTAGCAGTGCCCCTCCACCAGTCACTCCAGCCTCTCACCTCACAGATTCGACCTCCCAGAGGTCACAGCACTTTTAGAAGCAAGCCTTCGCACTTCCAGCTTCCACCATGCGTTTTATTTGGAACCGCATCAAATCCACAAATCGCATCAGGTCCATAAAAATCGCATCAGGTCCATAAAAAATAAACACCAGATCTAATGCTCTCTGTCATAACTTTAATCACATCATAAAACAAGATAAAACACTCACATGTCTATGCACCTATCTCCAGGTGCAGGAATAAGAGCGTGGTTACAATTGACTGGCGTGTCAGTCGCACAGGGTAGCCTAGAGATGACGTCACTACCGGCTCCTCCTGTACATGTTACGTTCCCGAAAGCAATAAAATGCATGGTGGAAGCTGGAAGTGCGAAGGCTTGCTTCTAAAAGTGCTGTGACCTCTGGGAGGTCGAATATGTGAGGTGAGAGGCTGCAGTGACTGGTGGAGGGGCACTGCTACACACCTTTGCATTTATTTAGCCTCACCTAGCTACTTCCTATACCTGGATATCGTTCAGAAATGGACTATTGCATATATATTTAAATGTTTTGTGTGAATTTTAGCGCTCCACATTTATACCCATATTTTTTGTCAGATTTGGTTTAACAATTTTACCAGAAGTGTTGAGCAGCTTTTAAAAAAGTGTCAATTTGAATCAGCGCTGAATCATTTGTATTTTGATTCAAGGTGACCAACTGGTCCAGAGACAGAGGGGATCTGTCCCACCGAGACAGAATCGCTCGCTGAAGTAGTCGAGTGTGGTTCTGAGTGTAAGGTACCGCCTCAAAAGCCGACACCATGAGCCCCAGCACCTGTATACAGAACCGTAATGATGACTGCCGGCGAGACAGTAAGGTTCGCACTGCTGATTGCAGGGACTGCAGTTTGGCTGGGGGTAAGAACACCTTCACCTGCTCCATGTCCAAAATCAGACCCGGATATTCCAGGCGACAGGACGGGATCAATGACGACTTCTGCAGGTTGCTCAGCCAACCGAAGTCCTTTAACAAGGCCATGGTGATGGACACACTCTCCTCCAGGGCAGAGGCAGACTCCGCTCTCAGAAGCAAGTCGTCTAAGTAAGCTACCACCGCAATGCCCCTCTGCAGCAGCAGGGCCAGCACTGGGGCCACCAACTTGCTGAAGACCCGAGGAGCCGAGGCCAAACCGAAGGGCAGTGCCACAAATTGGTAATGGAGATCTTCCATCGCTTTTTAGGGGCCCCCGCTCGGTTTCCCCCCCCCCCGGGAAAAAATTCCCCAAATACCGCCCACAGCTGTTCTGGGGACACCAGGGATCCCAACGCAGGCTGCGCTGCATCTAAGTCCTCTTCAGAGGGCCCTGCAGGGTCATCTGCCATCGTACCCACAAATTAAGCACACACACACAGTGAAAAACAGCCACTAAAGGCACCCCCACACTGTAAACACACCACCGCCCCTCAGAACACCAGGGAGACCCAGGAGGACTGCACCAATCGCCACCAGCACCCCCAGGAAACCAGCTATACTTGCGGTCTTTGCCACCAAGCAACGTCCTGTGGACCGCCAGTGAGCTTGCGCCATCAGCAGCCAGCAACACTGTCTTAGCAAAGTGAAAGAAAAAAAACGGCAGCAGCACGTTTTTCACAGCATGCTAGGGCTCCAATATGGCCGCCGAGGACATCTACTAGAGGCCAAAGGGCTGCTGAACACCGAGGCTCCGGCAAAATGGCCGCCACAGCATGGTATTGAAAATCCCAGGGAAAATGGCCGACGCTACGGAAAAATGGCGGCGGATCGCCGCATGGCGGCCTAGGTGGTCTGCACATGGCGCTAGCGGGGTGCGGAGCGGGGGGAGGAAGGGACAAAAGGACTCAGCAGAGCCCCAGTGACCTGCCTCTACCGGCGGCTAAAGCATGGCAGAATGCCAAAATCGCCCTGCGCCCCCCCCCCCCAGGAGGGTAGAAGGGGGGCTCACTCACCACTCCTGACGGGTGCAGCGGGTAGCCACCCGGTCAGACTTTTCTCCCCAGCTGGGGAGGGATGCTGTTGGCCACAAGCCCCTGGACAGGATCACATCCGGACACTGGGCACAAGTGGGGAACACCCACTGGCCGCCCGCACGGAACAGGCACGATGTGGCGGGACCCACTAAATTCTGGGACTGGCTTGCATCGGTTGGCCATGCTGGGGAACGTACAGGATTTTTCAGGAACCCTCAAAGCCCCAGCTGGCTTCTTAATAGTAGTCTTCATTAGCTTGAGAAAAAATAAAAAAGCGGTAGCAAAAATGTCTAACCGCAGGTCCCATAAGGGAGCCAGGCAAACTCCTTGCACTAGGCATGTTAAAACTGATGTACTGAGCAGAGTAGGGGGATTATATGGGAAGAGAGGACAGCCCCCTGGGAGGGGCCAGCTTGCTTTCTTCTTTGCCTAGTTAACTCCTAATAGGATCTGCATATAACCCCACATGTCAATGGAGAGCTGCGTCTGTCAGTGAACGTAGGAGAAATGAAATCAGCATCTCCATAAAGCTGGCATTATGCACTGAAAAACTAGGGAAATGGCAAGTTTTTGTTTGTTTTTACAATGTATATGCTCGCATTTTTGTTTTAAAGAATATTTTTATTTACCTGCTGTAGCTGCAGTAATTCCAGACTGTCCGTGTGAGCATCGATTGAAGGGTTAATGGCACAGACCATGAAAGCCACTTCCATGTGACGGTCACAACGTAGAAATTTCCCATTTAAATACAGCCAACTCTACAAGAGAATTGCCAAAAATGTAAGATTATTATCTTCCCTGTAAAAAATGCAACAAAGACATCAAAATAAATTAAAAGTGGATGTAAACCTATGACATGAAATATGAACAAAGCACATCCTTCTATAGGGTTTACTTGTCTCAATCCAAAGCACTGAGTGTCATTTCTCTATGCTGTCTAGTTCCTCTGCTATCTGCATGAGTAATTTCTAACAGGTTTTCCAGACTTCAAAAGATAAAAATGCTATCGGTGAGGGAGTTCCAGCACACAGCCTGTGATTGATATTCTCAACTTTGCATTTTTCCTGAGTGCTGTGTGGAGGGGGTGTGTACTTTCTCACCAGTCAGAGGCTATCACAGCACTCCTTACTGAGCTGTGCAGTGTGCACCTTCAGACTCCTGCCACATGGTTTGCTTCTGTGAAAATTCTTTTTACAAGGCTGTACAGGATGTGTTGCTGAAGATAAACAGGTACAACTTATGTAGGAAGATTTGTTTAATCTCTGTGTATTACCTGAGGCTAGTTGCTTTCACTGGGTATATGCAAGGTTTTACAACCACTAACGGGGATTTTTTTAACTTAGTTGCCATATTTTCTTGATTTCTCATACCAAAATTATGTAGAAATTTTCGGAGCACAATTAGTTATGTGCCATTAAAAAAACGTAATAATTTCAGAAATTCTGACGGCAAGCTTTTGTAGATTTTCATTCATCATCATGTGTTTAGTTCCAATATCCTTAAGTATATACACATATCGGGAAAGACAAAGCATGCAGACAATCCGTCTGCAAAATAGGCTTACCCCGAAGGCAGGTGGTTAGACACCAACTAGATTGTGTTCTTAACCTACAGCAACCCCCTTTCCCATAAGGCAAGCAGGTCTACTGGTACTCGGTTGCCCCCAGGACATATACACAATGTTATAGTGCCTGGCTACCACACCGGGGCAGGCGCAAACTGAGCAAAACAAACAGGTACTTGTGGTTGGAAGACAGGCAGAGTGGTTCAATGACAGTCCAGGTAAAAGGCAGGGGAGGCTCAGAATATACAGGGTCAAATCGGTAGTCAAAAGGCAAGCAGAGTTCAGAGAGTCGTCGATATTCAATCCAAGGTCATCCACAAGGGGTTCCAAACAGCAGAGCAGGACACAATATCACAAGCATAAGACTGCAGGCATGGCTGTCTTATATCGGATTTGGTATTCACCCAGAGATTGGCCACATCAATCACCTTGCAGGTGGACAAACAGGGAACATACATCATAGCCAAAACAAGGATGCCGGAAGCAGCAGCAATGATGGAGCAGAAGTGCACACGCTCCTGACACAAAAGACATTTAGTAGTAAAATCACATGTTGCTTCTTCTGGATGGAAAAAGTCCCCTATGGGATTATTACATATCATTTATGGATCTTTAATGAAGAGTCAGTACTATGCCAAAGCTGGTCTTGCTGATGGATATTTAAAGGATGGAGTCTAGATATTGATTTAGAGGTCCAGGTATGGTATGCCTGCAATTACAGGGCTCCCTGATTGGGCTGCACTAAGGTTTAATATCTACTTATATCACCTATTATCTGCTGTACAGGATTACTACTCTCATAAGTAAACTCATACCAGTGGTTATAACACAGTAACATTTTCACATCTTCATTACAAAGAGTTTAATGCTACTTGCATTTATGTTCTGAAGGACCAAATTATAGGGGATAAGGAAACACAAATGACTAGTATATGTCAATATGTGATACTCACAAAATATACCAAAACATTCATTGCTCAGGGCTGTGCCGACTGGGGCACTTTACTCATATTTGGTGGGCCTGTCCCATGGCCTCCTGTTTCTGGATAAGGGTCTATAAAAGGCTCCGTTTGGTTCTTTATGCTGGTCTCACTCAAGATCCTTGGGAGGCTCCCCTGAACATCCCACATCAAAATAGATTTCAAAGGAAGTGGGTGGGATTCGTATTCCAAGCGGCCTGGCAGAGGGGGCTAGGACCTGGAGACGGCCATCGATATCCTATGCGGAGGTCAAGCGATGTCTTCAGGGGATTGTGATACAAGGGAAATAACGTCTATCCTCACCGATACCCTTGCTAAGTACCTTAAGGTTTGGGGCTCACGGCTGGACCATTTTGATCACTTGAGCATTGACCACTCGCTTTCCTCCCTGTAACCACTGGCAATGGCCAGGTGGACTGCCGCTGCTGATGGTTCACACGGGATATCCCTTTCCCCTTACCTACTTCTGTGACTTGTCCATCTCTCATTCTCTTTTTTCTTTTTTAGTTAAACATGCCATTATTTTGCTCACTCAACTCAACCTATTAAATACTTACCAAGCTCCCACTCTGTCTCAGGTTGCCGAGTATCGGCTGACGGAAATTCTTCAAATATACGGATAGTAAAAAAGGTCAGGTCTGAGAATGTAGGCCCTTTACAAAATAATCTAGGGTGGGTGACTGGGAACATAGTAGGCAAATGTATTAAATACCTTATTCTGCTCTGTGTATACAAAAGAACATGGGGAAGTGAATGCCCATAATGGGGATGGTATTGACACAGCACCAAATTATCCACAATGGCTCAAATTGGATATGGTCCAGAAATATTTAGACAGAATAAAGGTGAATAATGCACCTGGACTAGATGGCATACACCAGGCATCCTCAAACTACGGCCCTCCAGCTGTTGCATAACTACACATCCCATGATGCATTGTAAAACACTGACATTCACAGACATGACTAGGCATGATGGGAATTGTAGTTCCTGAACAACTGGAGGGCCATAGTTTGAGGACCCCTGGCATACACCGACAGATTCCTAAGTGAATTGAACTGAGCTCTGTCATTTTAAAGCCATTGTTTCTCATTTTTAGTGACTCTTTAATGGCTGGAATAGTACCACTGGATAGGCATAAGGCCAATGTTGTGCTTATATTTAAAAATGAATCAAAGTCTTTACCAAGTAACTATAGACCTGTTAGTTTAACTTCTATAGTTGGGAAGATACTGGAAAGTTTAAAGGATAAGTTCACCTTGCAAAAAAAGAATAATAAATGAACATCCTTTTGCAGGTAAAAATGTGCAATTATGTTTTAATTGGGGGCCTGGAAAGCATTGAATCCACAATAAGCAGATCATGGGTGCTATGCAGGGCTTTTGCAGGCTCTTGAGTAAGCGGTTTGGCCATACATTGTACGATCAAGCAATAATGTTGATACATCAATTGAGTAGCTATACTTAGGTGGTACTAACCACTTTGGTATCAGTACCAGATTAAAGTAAAAAAATATCCACAAGGGAAAAAATGAGGAGGGGGGGGCGACTTTATGATACCCACAAAAAATATTAGACACATGTACTCACAAAAATAAACTACCGTATATACTCGTGTATAAGTCGACCCATGTATAAGCCGACCCCCTACTTTTGCCCAAAAAATATGGGAAAACGTATTGACCCGCGTATAAGCCTAGGGTGGGAAAAGCAGCAGCCAGAACACAGGGACAGGGAGTCAGAACACAAAACACAGGGATATTAGCCAGGACACAGGGATATTAGCCAGGACACAGGGATTTTAGCCAGGACACAGGGATTTTAGCCAGGACACAGGGATTTTAGCCAGGACACAGGGATTTTAGCCAGGACACAGAGACTGTAGCCAAAACGCATAAGGGATGAGTAAGGTAGTTTCACATTAAACAGAGCTGTGCTCCTTCTAAGAGCTGTTCTGTGCTTGTAACTGTGACTAAACACATTGGAATGTAGAGAATGCTGAGAGAGAGCTGCAGCTCTTCACTGAGATCAGGAGGTGGGCAGGACTGAACAGCTAACATAAGCTTGTCCGCCCACCTCCCGACATCAAGCTGAAAATCTGACACCTCTCTCAGCATTCTCTACATTCCAATGTGTTTAGTCACAGTTACAAGTACAGAACGGCTCTTAGAAGCAGCACGGCTCTGTTTAATGTGAAACTACTGATCACCCACAGACACTGACTCGGGTATAAGCCGAGGGGGGTCTTTTTCAGCACAAAAATGTGCTGAAAAACTTGACTTATACCCGAGTATATACGGTATTTATTAAAAAAATCATTAAAATTACCCAAAGACAATTTAGGGGGAATTGGAAAAAAAAAACTCAATACCACATATCATCATTGAACAGTAAATGGTTATACACCAAAAAACATGATGTGATGATCCTGATTGCATAAATCCAGAGCTCTGACATGTTGCAACTAAGTTAAGTCTTCCTTAGGGGGATAGTAGTTGTTAGCATATCAGAGGAATCTCTAGAATACATACAGAGGTAAGTATACACAAAGATACAATAGTGAATCTAGCGTATCCAACACTGATGGAAAATTATTACACTTACTCACATTGTGCTGGAGATCCACAAAGAGGACAAGGATGCCATGCACCAGAGACCGTGTGTCTCAAGCACAAGGGATATGTAAAGATCAACCTGAATGACTTGATATATGCACAACAAAAAAGGTAATAAATATGCATAAGAAAAAATAAATGGATAACCAAAAGTAAGTTCCTGTGTATCTATGAACAAGCTAAATAGGTGAGTACCTGAAACTTATTTTATGTAGCTGGATGTCTAAGACACAACTCAAAACCTCAAAATGGAAAACCTATCCCTCTGCATCAGCGGAGGGACATGTCTGTGCTCAACCCCAAAGATCTTAAAAAGACAAAAATGAGGGACCTCAAACAGTTAGGGATAATTTACAAAAACTATGCCTAAATAAAAAAAAAAGAGAGAATCAGTGTTTAAAGCCTGATCTTACCAATCTAGGTCTAAGGCATGTTTAGATTTTCTCCAGTTACTCCAACTCACTCTCGAGGAAACCAGGCATGCGGATCTTGCCAATGGTGCAATTTTGTCAGGTCATCAAGCTCACACACACTTCTTAATGGCCAGAAACTCAGACCCAAACATCATGTTACCTGCCATTCCCTGGGGGTAGTCTATATACTAGACTGCCTCTGTGGGGCTTTCTATATAGGGAAGACCAAACAAGACTTTTGGTGGAGAATTAAAGAGCATATAAAAGCAGTGAACTCAGGGGATATATATATATATTCAGCCATAGGGAGACACATGAGTAATTCAAGCTACCGGGTTTCACCTCTCCTCTTCTGGGCTCTTGATTCACATCCACCGGACCCCAGAGATGGAGACAAAGAAAACCTTACTTCAAAAAGAAACTCGTTGGATACATAAACTTGGGGCTACCAAACCCCCAGGGCTCAATGAGATAATAAGCTATAGGCATTTTCTGGAAGGTTTCTCCTCCTGAAGTTCAGAACACGTCATGTAAATTGCACAAGCTTGGCGCTATTAAGCATTGAGCCTTAGGGCTCAATGAGATGATATGTTACAGACTTTCTTTGGAGGGGTTCTCCTCTCGATGTTTAGAATATTTATGTGAATTCTTTTCTCTTCCATCCTTTTTTTCAGTCTTTTCTTTTTTTTCTCTCTCTCTTTCTCATCTACACATTTTTTTGGTATATAAAATTGTTTTGTGTTATATATGTAAATGTTGGAGGTCCCCCAGAAGCAAGAGCCAATATCTTTGTGTCAGGAACCATGACTGAGACTGAAGTGCAGTAAAATTCACACTATTTAATAAAAATAGTAATATAGAATAAACAAAGCAAAATGTAGTCAAAACATAGCCAAGGTTCGGTAGCCAGAGCGGATGATTACAGGAAGCCAGCAAACAGATATGCAGGGATCAGCGAGGTCAAATAAACAGCATGCAGATTCAGGAGCCAGAAGGGAAGTCAGCCGAACAATCTTTAATCCAGAAACCAGAAAACAGAGATTCATCCAGAGATGTTGACTTGGCGAAGGCGTCTTGAGATCTGATCCAGGCAGTTTATATAGCTAGGAGAGCTGGCTAACGAGCAGGATATGGACATCAGGTGAGACAGAGTTGAGACAGAGTGGAAACATTAGACTGGCAATTAACACTCAGCTGAGTAGCTTGCTTTGAGAAGGAAGGGCTGAGCCTAGCCCTGACAGTACCCCCTCAACAACCCCCACCCCCTCGGGGGGCCACCAGGTTTGAGGGGAAAATGTCTATGGAAAGCACAGAGGAGAACAGGAGCATGTACGTCCGAGGAGGAGACCCAAGAACACTCCTCCAAACCATACCCTTTCCAATGAACCAGGTAATGTATGCACCCACGGAACCTATGGGAGTCAATGATAGATTGCATTTCCTACTCCTCTTGGTTCTCAACCTGGACAGGATGAGGATGGGGAACCGAGGTGGTGAAGCGGTTGCATACCAAAGTTTTTAACAAGGAGACATGGAATACATTAGAAATTCACATATAAGAAAGCAGGTCTAAAGCTTAAGCCACTGGGTTGATCTTACGAAGAATAAGGAGGCGCCCAATAAACCGTGATATCAGCTTCAGTGAGGGCACACGGAGTTGGAGGTTGCGAGAAGACAGCCAGACCCTCTCGCAGACCTGTACCCAAGTGGAAGGAAGACCACAGAGATGCTCTTCCAATGCAGAAATTCTCTGAGGAGCAAATGAGTCAGGCAACATGGCTGGTTGGAAACCATAATTCGCCATTAACTGAGACAATGGAGAAGTGGTACTGACGGCACTATTGTGAGCAAGCTCCGCCCAAGGTAACAGGTCAGACCAGTTGTTTTGGTGGTGAGAAATATAGAAACGTAAAAACTGTTCCAAGGACTGTTTGGCTTGTTCTGCGGCCCCATTGGACTGCGGGTGATACGCAGAAGGGAAGGAAAGCTGAATTCCCAACTGTGCACAAAAGGCTCGCCAAAACCTGGACACAAACTGGCTACCCCTGTCCAAGACATCACCTTGAAAAGCCCATGTAAGCAAAAGATCTCCAAAGCAAAAATGGATTCCAGATCCTTGGAGGTGGGCAACTTCTTAAGTGGAATACAATGTGACATCTTTAAGAATCGGTCAACTACCATAAGGACAACTGTGTTACCCTGAGTGTTAGGTAACTCCACAATAAAATCCATAGACAGGTGGGTCAAAGGTCACTCTCCATTGGGTATGGGTTGTAGAAGACCCACTGGAAGATGTTGTGGTGTTTTGTTTTGAGCACACACGGGACATGCTGCTACGAAGGTGGGTACATCAGGGCGGAGACAAGGCCACCAGAACTGTTGGGAAATAGCCCAAATGAGTTGATTCTTCCCTGGGTGACCAGCAGCTTTGGGAGAATGGTAAGTCTGGAGCACAGCAGTACGGAGACTCTCAGGGACAAAGCAGCGGTCATAAGGTTTCTTAGGAGGAGCATTGATCCGAGCAGCAAGGATCTTGTCACCCAAATGTGACGTGAGACTGGTATGAACCGTAGCCAGAACACGATTGGGAGGTAAAACATGGAAGGTGCGTGGCCTGGTGCATTATCCTTGGTAAGAAATTTTATTAAATAACAGAAGTAAAGCCTCGTACACACGCTGCGATGGTCAAATGAAAATGGTCATACAATTTAATTGTACGATCATCCGACCGTTAGTACGCGCGATTAGAACAGCCGACGTGTGACGGTTGTACAACAGAAGTTGGATGAGCAGACTAGAAAACTTGTGTTGTACAACAAGTGGTCGTAAAACGGTTGTGTACAGAGAAGTTGGTCCGACAAGTTGTACGTGCAAAACATGCATGCTCAGAAGCCAGGAACGCCCACAAGTGTCCGTTCGTGTAAACCTACGTTCCTAATTCACAAATCACATTCTGAACTTCCTCATTATACGCTCGTAACACGTCACTATGTTCGGTATGGTTGTACGATTGCTTACTGCTCGTCAGTATGCGAGACACAGCAGCCAACATATGATTTTGGACGTCCGGTCGTACGACCATCGCATCGTGTGTATGAGGCTTAAAGTGGATGTAAACCCGAAAAAAAGGGATTTTATTAAAACTTACCGTAAAACCCTTTTCTCGGAGTTCACTGACAGACGCAGCTCATCATGACGTGTGGGGTTTATGCTTGTCCCACTAGGAGTTAACTAGGCAGGGAAAAGAAACAGCTGGCCCCTCCCATGAGGGCCGTCCTCTCTTCCTACATGAACCCCCTCATAGCATAGCTCTTCAGTTCGTACACAAGCCGTACAAGAACAGAGCACAGAGGGGTGGGTGCTGCGTCTGTCAGTGAACTCGGAGAAAAGGATTTTACAGTAAGTTTTAATAAAATCCCTTTTTCTCCTATCGTTCACTGACAGACGCAGCTCATCATGACGTGTGGAGACGTCCCCAAGCTGTGTCAAAAAGAGGGGTGGGTAAATGCTAACAACAGTACCCAACTGAACCTCTAAGGAAGCGCCAGTCGCGCCTACACTGCCGCCTGCAAAACTTTGCGGCCAAAAGCAGCATCCGAAGATGCAAACATATCAACTTTATAAAACTTTGTGAAAGTGTGAACCGAGGCCCAAGTGGCCGCCTTGCACACCTGTGACACCGAGGCCTGGTGTCTGAAAGCCCAGGAAGTGCTAACAGCCCGGGTAGAATGAGCCGTGACCGGAAAAGGGGGAACCTTGCCCCGAACAGAATACGCATGGGTCGCGGTTTTTTCTGATCCAACGAGAAATCGTAGCAGATGAGGCCGCAAACCCTTTGCGCGGGCCCTCTGGAAGCACAAACAAGGCATCAGCTTTTCGAAAAGAAGCTGTAGCAGCCAAGTACACTCGTAAGGCCCTCACTACGTCCAAAGTATGCAGTTCAAACTCCTTTGGGTGCGATGGACGAGGGCACAATGAAGGAAGAACAATATCTTCATTAATGTGAAAGGAAGAAACCACCTTCGGAAGGAAGGAAGGAGAGGGTCGCAAGACCGCCTTATCCTTATGCAGGACTAAGTAGGGAGACCTGCACGAGAGTGCTGCTAATTCAGACACCCGTCTGGCGGAAGTGATGGCAACTAAACAGGCCACCTTCTGCGACAGCAGTTGTAAGGAAATCTCCCTGATATTCTCATAAGGCAGTTTCTGAAGAACAGAAAGCACCAAATTCAGATCCCACAGAGCCATCGGAGCCCTCACCCGAGGCTCCACGTGTCGCACACCTTGTACAAATGTACGAATCAATGAGTGCGAAGCCAAAGGTCTCTGAAAGAGAATCGCTTGAGCCGATATGTGGCCCTTGAGAGTACTCAAAGCCAGTTTTTTGTTCAAGCCCTGTTGTAGAAAAGTCAGGATCCTGGACATGACATAAGAGCGAGGGTTATGGCCCTCCGCCTCGCACCAAGCTATATAAGCGTGCGGTGATAAATCTTGGGAGAAGTACACTTGCAAGCTATTAACAAAGTAGGAATCACGGAGTCGGCGACTCCCCTGTCTCTTAGCACCTGGGACTCAATAGCCAAGCCGTCAAAGCTAGCAAGGGTAAAGCAGGGTGCAAGATGGGTCCCTGAGACAGAAGATCGTCTCGCAGCGGGAGCCGCCAAGGGGCGTCTGCCACCATTTGCACCACGTCGGCGTACCAAGTGCGCCGAGGCCAATCTGGAGCCACCAGGATTAATGGTATGCCCTCCGCCATTATCCTGCGTATCAATCGCGGAAGCAGTTTTATCGGAGGGAAGGCGTACAGAAGATGATAACGGCCCCAGGGGGCCACCAGAGCATCTGTGGCCACTGCCAACGGATCCTTCGTTCTGGACACAAAGGTTTCCACCTTGTGATTGAACCGGGACGCCATGAGATCCACGTCCGGCGTCCCCCATCTGCGGCAAATTTGGTTGAACACCTCCGGGTGGAGAGACCACTCTCCCTGGTCCAGCGCCTGGCGACTGAGAAAGTCCGCCTGCCAGTTCTCCACACCCGGAATGTAAATGGCTGAGATCGCCGAAACGCGACGTTCCGCCCAACGCAGTATCAGAGCTGCCTCCGCCGCAGCTGCTGGACTCTTTGTGTCGCCCTGATGGTTCACATACACCACTGCTGTGGCACTGTCCGATTGAATGTCCAGTGAAAAAGGCACGATCTGATTGCTCTCAGCTCCAGAACGTTGATGGGGAGGTGAGCTTCCTGTGCCGACCAACGGCCCTGGGCAGACAGCTGCCCCAGGATCCCTCCCCAGCCTGAAAGACTGGCATCCGTGGTGATGATCACTCACTGAAGGGGCAGGAAGGACCCCAGAATCAGGGCCGAGTCCCGAAGCCACCGGGTCAGAGACGCCCTGTTCTGGGAGCTCAGACGGATCAGAAGGTCCAATGACGGAGGGGACTGTCCCACCGAGCCAGAATTGCTCGCTGAATGAGACGAGTGTGACGAGACCATGAGCCCCAGCACCCGCATACAGAACCGTAATAAGGACAGACGGTGCGACAAGAGGGTGCGCACTGCCGACTGCAGAGACAGCAACTTGGCCGGAGGGAGGAACACCTTCGCCTGCTCTGTGTCTAGAATTAGACCCAGATACTCCAGGCGACAGGATGGAGAGACCAATGACTTCTGCAGGTTGATCAACCAGCCGAAGTCCTGAAGTGAGGTCATTGTGATTCCCACATTCTCCTCCAGAGCAGAGGCGGACTCCGCTCACAAGAGCAGGCCGTCTAGGTAGGCTACTACCGCAATGCCTCTCTGTCGTAGCAACGCCAACACCGGGGCTAGCAGTTTTGTGAAAACTCAAGGTGCTAAGGCCAGGCCGAAGGGGAGTGCCACAAATTGAAAATGGAGGTCTCCCACCGCAAAGCGAAGGAAGCGCTGATGTCGTGGATGACATTCCCCCTGATGAAGGGTGGCCACGACCGAGCGGATATACTCCATCCGGAATTTTCGCGCCCCGACATACCGGTTCAGGGACTTTAGGTCCAGTATGCGCCGAACCCCCCCCCCCCCTTTTTGGGAAACACGAATAGATTCGAGTTGAACCCTCGAAACTTCTCTTCTGGAGGCACTGGCACGATCACCACCTGGTCTGAGAGTGCTTGTACAGCCCCAAAAAGAGCCTCCCGGCGTTCCTGCGGGAGCTCTAAATTCGATGGGAAGAACCTGTCTGGGGGTAGAGAAATGAACTCTATCCTGTACCCGGTGGACACCACTTCCCGGACCCAGCGGTCGGAAATGTGAGCCAGCCACCGGCCTGCGAACCCCAGAAGACGTTCCCCCACCCGAAACACGGGTGGGGGCAACCCATCAGGCTGAGGAGGACTTGTCCTCCGCCTTTTCGGTCTTGCGCTGCCACTGCCGTCTTCCGGCCCCTGCAGCGACCTTACCGGGGCGGGTCCCTTTACCTGCTGCGAACGGGGCACGAAAAAACTTCTTCTGACCCGAAGGAGGGGGCCCCTGTCTACGGTGAAACTCACGCCTGCGGGGCTCTGGAAGGAAGGTACTCTTACCTTCCATGAAGTCCTTAATAATCTCATCCAAACGTGGACCAAATAGACGTCCACCCTGAAAAGGGAGGTCAGCAAGACCTTTTTGGAAGCGTGGAAGAACGCAACCAAAGTATCCGCCTGAGTATGATGGCAAAAATCGTTATTCTGGATAACATCGGCAGTAAATCAACAGCCGCATCACAAAGGTACTTGAACCCTCGGAGCAAAAACTGAGCCCTCTGCGGCGCATCCATCAGGCGACAGTCTTCCAGATCCTTCAGGAGCTCTTCCATACACTCGGATAGATATTGTGCCTCCATGGCGGACGCCAAGGCTGGTTGCACCGCGGAACCTGCCACCAGGAACAGCGACTTTAAAAGCGCCTCTGTTTTTCTATCAGCGGGATCCTTAAAAGAAGGAGTCCCTTCCAGAGGAATGGTTGTAGCCTTACTAAGGCGTGCTATCGGTGGGTCCACCACAGGCGATTCCCATTTTTTCAAAAAGCTTTCCTCAAAGGGATAGCGAGCAGCGAACCATTTTGACAGCGAAGAAGAGTGCTGTGGACGCTGCCATTCACGATAAAGAAAATGATCAAAAAATTCATTGTAGGGGTAAGCCTTGGGGGCCCTAGGGGGCCTAGAGGACCCACACACATACGCAGCAGACTGCGATTCGCCATCCTGACCCAGTTGAAGCTTTGTGCGAATGCCAGCGATAATGGTAGCAACCAATGCTTTCTCGCGCGCAGCCACCTCCCCCCTGATCCGCTTCCCTGTCCGATGGGCCCAGTTCCCCATCAGATAGGTCCACTCGGGTCCCTGAGACCCCTGAGGCCACTTACGGCTCAGAATCCTCCCCTGATGAATAAAGAGCAGGAGGGGGATGCTTCTTGGGGGCCTGTTGGGTGACCTCCGCACGGGGGAGAAATTCGCTAAAGACCATCCGCAGCTGGTCCAAAAATGCCCCTTGCGCAGATTGTGCCTCCTCAGCAGGCTAAGCAGTGTAATCTGCCATTGCTTTCCCCCAGAAGACTCTTAGTGACACACAGGGGGACTAAAAAAGAATGAGGCACCCCCACACTGTCGCACACCACCGCCCCACAGTGCACCAGGGACCCCAGGAGGACTGCACCCACCGCCACCAGCACCCACAGGAAGCCCAGCTATACTTGCTGTTCCGCTGCCTGTAACCCTGGATGAATCGTCAGAGAGCTGCGCCGCCAGATCACCACCGTTCCACAGAGAAGGGGAAGCGCTGCACACACGTGTATTGCAGAGGCATGCAGTCAAAATGGCCGCCGTTAAACACTAGAGGCCAAAAAACACCTTCAGGGAACGTGCAGTACCGCAAACGGCCGCTCTGAGCACTAAAAGGAAAGCCCCATAAGCCCAAAATGTCTGCGGCTAAGGCAAAATGGCGGCGGTGTGCTGCAAAATGGCGGCGAAAAAACGATATAAACGGCCTAGACGATCGGTGCGGGGGGGAAGGGGGGGTGCGGGCGAAGAACGGGAGCTCCACGCGCCCCACCAGCAGCTACCCAGCAAGAAAAAAAAAATATTTTTTCTGTGTTGCGGTCGTCGGTCCCCCTTTCCACCCCTAAAAAAGGGGGAAGGCAGGAACTCTCACTCACCACTCTGACGAGCGCCGTGGGTAGCCACCCAGTCGCAGACCTTCCGCCCCTTCTTGGGCGGTATGCTGCAGGCCAGAAAATCGCCCTTCCCAAATCGCATCCGGGGCTGGGCGCAAGGGGGGGTCACCCCAGGCCGTCCGCACGGAACGGGCACGATGCGGCGGGTCCCCATACGTCGGGACTGGCTCGCATCCGTCGGCCAGGTTGGGAAAGTACAGAGCCCATGGACCCTCTATGCCCCGACCGGCTTCAATGTCCTGATAGAAGTCAAATAAAAAGAAAAGGAAAAATTTAAATAAAAAATTATCACAAACAGGACCACAAATTCCCCTAAAGGGAAGCCAGGTCAACTCCTTGCAAACTAGGCATAAAAACTGAAGAGCTATGCTATGAGGGGGTTTATGTAGGAAGAGAGGACGGCCCCCATTCGAGGGGCCAGCTGTTTCTTTTCCCTGCCTAGTTAACTCCTAGTGGGACAAGCATAAACCCCACATGTCATGATGAGCTGCGTCTGTCAGTGAACGATAGGAGAAAAATAATTGACTAACCCTTCTAGCTTGTTCAGGAGAGGATTTCATGTCTTCTGTGCCTAGTTTTATCACGAAGAGTTAATCCAACAATGAGTAAAGCTCTTATCTTTGTTCACTATGATAAAACAGGGCTGACTGAGAAATAATAGTCCTCCCAGTGCTGTGCCACAGACAGGTGATTCTTCTCTCATGCACTAGCATTCACACCCACACATCCCCCCTCCTCCCCTTTCTTCTCCAGAGCTCCTGGGATTGGCTGTTCAACACCTCAGCATGATTCTACATGCTGAAGTCATCTGGTGTCTTTCCTTGCTTTTTACTGGATGATAGTGATCAATGGGAATTTTATACAACACAAGTTCAGTGTAATAAACAGGGAAGAGATGATTATTACAGCTCCTAACATGCCAGCAAAAAGACGACACACAGACAACTGATAAATTGCAGGGATTATTGTGCAGAGTGTGTGAAGTCACCTGCTCACAGTTGCGACATTCATTTTGATCACAATGATGTTATGTGGTGGGTGGGGTGGATGTCTCATATTTCATAGATTAGACACACAGCAAGTCCTATATTTTCCTGTACAGACATCACACTGAATAAAGAAATCCTCCTCTCCAGCCTGCACACCAATGTCACTTCCCATCCACACCTTTTACCCAAATCATACCTGTGTAATCATGACCCAAACCTCTCCATCCTGTCATATCCCATTTCCATCCATCCTCTGTCATATGCCATATCCATTCAGGGCTGGTGCCCGGATTTTTGTGTACATAGGCAAAGGTGCATTTTGCCCCGGCCCCTACCCAATTATCCTTCCACCGCCCCAACCTTATACACCAGCTTTGCCAGGGGGGATGGGAATCAAAGAAACAAATGAAAAACACCCATCATATAAGTGTGAAACACAATAAACTGCAGTGTGATTAATATAAATAATAATTAATACATGTACAGTCCAAAGTGCTATTGCAATGAATAAAATGCATAAAACATACATAAAATATGAAAAGTAATACAAAACTGTGCAGTTAAAAACATATGCAGATCCACTGCAATCTGTTTGTACCTACTTCAGTGTAACATCATCAAGACAGAAGAGCACACACCATCTGCTTACCCAAAAAATGTGATTTTATAAAATTATGCGGTCGTGTGCTTGTCAACTGCCAGATTTTGCAGCCACTTCACTCAAAAAGCAACAATGCATGTATGATGGCAATCTCCCAAAAGTGTCCTTTGTCCACTCTGTGCAGTCCAGTACCAACCAAAGAAAACCCCTTATATGCAGAGAATAAAGTGTGATAGCAGTACATAACGTACTGTACTTACAGCTAACTTTATGAATAAAGAGATAAAATTGTTTAATTACCTTGATAATGCACTATATTGAGATTTATTCTTTGCCTATAGGGGTTTCCTGTGGTTGGTACTGGACTGCACAGAGTGGGCAAAGGACACTTTTAGGAGAAAGCCATCATACCTACATTGTTGTCTTTTGAGTGAAGTGGCAGCAAATATTCAGGTGATGACAAGTACACATGACCACATAAATTTAAGGGGACACATTTGTTGGCAATCTGGTGTGTGCGCTTGTGTCTTGGTGATGTTACAATGACGTTGGTGCAAACAGCTTGCACCGGATCTGCACAAGTTTATCATGACCCAATTTTATTAGACTTTTTTTTTTATATGAAATGTAAATACTGCACCACCACTTTGGAATGTACATATATGAATCTCTCTCTCTCTCTCTCTCTCTCTATATATATATATCACATTGCACTTTAGCCACTTCCTTACCAGCGTATTGTAATAATACGCTGGCAAGGTGCACTCCCCATCCTGGGTGGACGTCATATGGCGTCCTCCCATTTTCGCCGTTCTGCGGGTCCCCGCATCGCGGCGACCGGGGATTGGACGTGTCCCTCGGGACTCAGCCCATCCAAGATCGGGGTAAAGAGCCAATAAAATTGGCTCTTTACCACGTGACCAGCTGTGTCCTATCACAGCCGATCACTTACAATATTTACAGGCATCCACTTCCACGCCGCTCGGGCTTGAGGCTTGCGCCCAGAGAAAAGAGCCAATGAAATTGGCTCTTTACATCATGTGACCGGCTGTGATTGGACACAGTCGGTCATGTGATAAACAAACCATGGTAACAAGCTTGTTACCGTTCACAGTACACATCAAGCACACTGATTCCACCCCCCCCCCCCACCAGTAATCAAGAGGACCTGTCACCACCCCATCAAAGTACTTGCCACAGCCCATCAAAGTAAATGTCACCTGCCCATCAAAGTACCCGAGTAGCTGTCACCAGCTCATCAGAGTACCCGAGTACCTGTCACCATCTCATCAGAGTACCCGAGTACCTTTCACCAATCCATCAGAGTACCCTAGTACCTATCTGCAGCCCATCAGAGTACCCGAGTACCTGTCACCAGCCCATCACAATAACCGAGTACTTGTCACCAGCCCATCAGAGTACCATAGTACCTGTCACCAGCTCATCAGAGTACCCGAGTACCTGTCACCAGCCCATCAGAGTACCCGAGTACCTGTCACCAGCTCATCAGAGTACCCGAGTACCTGTCACCAGCCCATCAGAGTACCCGAAGACCTGTCACCAGTCCATCAGAGTACCCGAGTACCTGTCACCAACCTTATCCTTATGAAGGACCAAGTAGGGAGACCTACATGACAAAGCTGCCAACTCAGACACCCACCTAGCGGATGTAATGGCCACAAAGAAAGCCACCTTTTGTGACAGCAATTGTAAGGGAATATCCCTGATTTTCTCATATGGCAATTTCTACAGTACAGAAAGTACCAAATTTAAATCCCATGGCGCCAAAGGCGACCTGAGGAGCCACATGGCGTACACCCTGTACAAATGTATGTATCAACGAATGTGACGCTAAAGGGCGTTGAAAAAGAATCTCCAGAGCCGAAATCGGACCCTTGAGTGTACTCAATGCCAATTTATTATCCAGACCTTGCTGCAAGAAGGCCAGTACCCGGGCCACCCCCCCCCCCCCGCCTCACACCAGGCAATATAAGCCTTCCAGGTGCGATGATATATCTTGCGCGAAGTACACTTGC
>BLSH010366123.1:632746-649372 GCA_018402905.1 Glandirana rugosa
GAAATAGGTCTTTTTAGTAAGACCTCGGGGAGTGTATACACTCTGGGGACACAATACTTAGGGTGATGAGGTCATCATCCCATTTTCTAGTTAGGTTATCCGTCCGTTTTTTTGTATCAATTATGTCAGGTCCAAGGCAAGGTTTCGTCCGTCTCCATACAAATAGTAATTCGTCTTTGTAACAGCATATTGTCCGGTCCCAGTCAAGGTCCCGTCCGTCGTCATACATGTCACGTCACGTCACCGTATTCCCCACACCTCCTTTTACTGTCCTTTACTCTTAATGGTATGAAGTGATTATTACATGTCTTCATACCATTGCCGCCTTTGTAAACGGATATGTCTCCGGACCAACCCTTCCTGTAACACCTGTCATTATATACCACAGAAAAGATCGTACTGCTTGGACCTTGAAGAAGGGGAGATACCCCGAAAGCTTGTCCTGAAAAATTTTATGTTAGTGCAAATAAAAAAAGTATCACGGACAGTACTCAGTTTTCTCTGCCATGTATAAAAGTTATGTTATGTACCGTAAATCTACTGAGAGCCCCATATCTTATCTTCGTTACAAAGAAGCAATTATTTCCACCCTTTTGTTCCATGAAGGCCTACCAGAAAGCATTCGCTCAGATTCAGTGAGCAGACTCAGCGAACCGCATTTTCCCAAGAGACTCCCCCACCATAAAACAGGCTGAAAAACGTCAGAAAAAATGCCGGGTGTGCTCCAGAGGAGGAACTAGAAAAGACACCATATATTACTGTCCACAATGTCCTTCCCAACCAGGCCTCTGTATAGGCAAATGTTTCCGCCGTTACCATACTTCTGTACATTATTAGTGAAGTATGGTAATTCTCATTTCCTGTCATTTTCCTCCACACCCCTTATGCCACTGCACTGCACTGTACATACTGCTGCCTGCCCTGGAACTGACCCTGGCCTGTTATACGACAATGTTTCTGCTTAATGATAAACATACCTCTGCCTGCTTTGGAACGGAACCTGGACTGTATTAACTATGTTTTTTTGCCTGCCTATTGGATTGATCTTTTACCCTACTACTGGAGTAGTGGGATTCATAACACAGGGGTCTCACATATGTGAGGGGCTCCAGAATGATTTTTCTGGATAAAGAAAACAAATTATTTGGTTTTCTCATTCCCAGATTAGGGTCTGGGGACTCTTAGGCTTCAAAGCTATTTGGGTGAGAGAAGCCTCTATCCCTGTCCCCATTCTTTCCTGGCCTGCTACCTGTACTATGGACCATGTTCCTGCCTTCTACCAGGACCAATATTTTGGCACTGCTGGCAATATCTCTACCTGCACTGACTCTGGACTGTATATGGACAGTATTCCTGCCTGTACTGACTATAGACAATAGTCCTGTCTGCCGCCTGGGCAATTCGCTGACCATTTCCCTGCCTGCCTGGATCAGGGCTCTTCTCCTGTGGACAACTGCACTACTAAAACCACAGGTAATCTTTTGTTTACCCTTTGCTCAGCAAAATGTATTTTGGGGTGTAATTCTTGGTACGTACATGGCATGTGTTAGAAATATGAAGGGCCTTCAAAATGTGGTAGGTTGTCAGGAAATTAAATGCGTAATTTATGTTCCTAGAACACCTGATGGTGCTCCTTTAATGTTGGGCATCTGTATGTGGCCAGGCTGTGTAAAAGTCTCACCCATGTGGTATCGCCATACTCAGGAGGAGCAGCAGAATGTATTTGGGGGTGTCATTTATGCTAAGTAAATGCTATGTGATAGAAATATCTTATAAATGGACAACTTTGTGTAAAAAAAGTGCTTTAATTTTCTTTCCACATTTTATAAGCACTTGTAGAAAAAAAAAAAAAGACATGTTCAAAAGACTCATTAGGCCTCACAGATTATACTTTGGGGTGTTTAGTTTCCAAAATGGGGTCATTTTGTGGATGTTTCCATTGTTCCATTTAATTTAAATGGACACTTGGAGGACTTGGATAATAGGGGGCAGAGACAGAATATCAGGGTCAGGGGGATCCCTGAAGTGGTGGAGGCCACACAAATCAAAGCAGCCCTACAAACGGTGTTCAACGGGATACTGGAACATCCCAGGGAGGACGCCATTGACAGATCACTGGCTGCACGTCCATTGGACACAGCGCCACCGAGGGACATTATCTGCTGCTTACAAAGTTTTCCTCTCAAAGAAGAAATACTTTCCAAAACAAGACGCAACAAACAAATCTTGTTCAATGACAACCCTATGTCCCTCTTTCAAGATCTCTCCCAAATCACATTGAAAAAAGGCGTGCAATGCAGCCTTTGTTGGCGCTATTGAGAGAAAGGGAGATTCCATATAGATGGCGCTTCCCCTTTGCCCTGAATGCCACCTATAAAGGCAAACAGTACTACCTCCGTATGCCAGACGAATTGAACACCTTTTGCGATCAACTGGGCCTACCGGTAGTTGATCTACCGGAATGGTACCAGGAATTCCTGGAACCAACACATTGTGCTACACCGCAACCATCCCCGCAGAATTCACCGGCCAAACCGCCCTCTTCTAAGAAACCCAAGTACACCAAACACACGGGCTCTCAATATGGTAAGTCACCATATGCTGCTAACAACAACAGATACCGAAAGGCCTCATGAAATGGCAGAATATGATGTGGGATCTTGCTTTCCCCCCCCCCCCACCTATTGAGAGAAAAACCCATTCACAATGTCCCTGCTCTGTAATGACCATAATGCCTAACCAACATATGCCATTTGAACCCAGCTGGATGTACGGCTTCATACACACAGCTACAACAGTTGCCAGATGTCAACTTCTCATCGCTACACTGGGGCACGCTGCTTATGACCATGCTAAACACTTGTGAAGAGCGTCTGCACATTATTATGGTCCTAAAAACTTTCCAGCCATGGGCCTGAGTACACCTAGTGGTACATTTTTGGAACTATAATCATTGACTCAGTACTACAAGCGGTGCCTCCTCTTTTTTTGACACCAAGGAAGCCTACTGCTGTTACAGCATCTACTGTGACACACACGTGTGGCTGTGAGATATGAAGTGGGACACAGTGGTGGACTGACCACGCAAAGGAATGCCTATAAAATGAACATATGCTTCCTGGTTTGACTTATGGTACCCAGGCTACCAGATAACAGCTACGAGCCTAGGGAGGCCCCATGGCCCTCACATATGAAAACATTGAGGTTATACTGTTGGCCACCAATGACAGGATATGTTGCTTGTTATGTGACTTTTGTTCTTTTTCTCTTTATGTTGTCTACAGAGATGGACTCCCATTGCGGAGATGGGCCATGATACAATAAGTAAGCCAGTAATATCTGATAACATATTCAACAGAGACCTGTATTGATCCAAGCTGGCCGAATTGTTGTTGGTTTATACTTAACATGGAAGAGTGGACCTTTGCCCCACACGCATAAGGGCGGTTAGGCTGGGATCTGAAAATTAAGAGGGTTGTGCATTACATTATGTGTCCTGTCTAATGTTGTTATAAATTTGCATGAGCCCAGTGCCTAGCTTTTGGAAACTGCATGTAAGGATGTAAGAGTAACTATTATATTAAGACTTTGAAATATTAGGCTTACTTAAAAGCCGTAGGGGGTGAACAGCAGCTCCACTTCGTGATTGGAATACTCAATAAATTTTATTTGAGATATATTTTGTGATTGCAGGTAACATCCTGCTGTGCACCTCCCATCGCCTCTTCCGACAGACCCCGGATGGTTATAAAACCATAAGGGGATCTCAGTGTTTAAACTATTGGATTTTACCCCGAGACATTGACCAATTTTTTTGCTTTTCTTTTTTTTTTTACACCCAATCGAGGGGAAGGCATAGGACAACTTGAAGAACATACAAATAATATAGAGTATCACTAAATCTGACAGTTGGCTACAATTTTTCTTTTTTCATTTTGTAGTTCTGCATTTTGCGTCTCAAATTTCTCTCTCAACCTCTTCTACGGAATCTATATAGCAAGAAACGCTTTAAAGTCAGAAGGTTGCTGCATCAGTCTATACCCACAGGTCATTGAAAGAAGTGTGATAGCTTATGCTGAGCTAGGAAAACCTCGGTTTCCCATAATGTAAGAGGCTTAAATGTACCCGAAAAACGTACTGCAATACTAAGAGAACTGAGAAAGACAGTGCCCAAAATAGTGGTTTTTCAAGAAACACATTTTAGGACAGGATCAATTCAAACACTCACAGACAAACATTATACACAGGCATACCACGCCACAAATCCAGAATTGAAAATGAAAGGGGTCTCAAAATGAATACTTAAAAGGGCGGGATTTGAGGTCACTCAACAACTAGCGGACCCACAAGGGAGATTTTTATTTTTAAAAGGGCAATGGGAAGGGAAATTAGTTATGCTAGCTAATGTCTATTTCCCAAATTCTGCACAGGCCACTTTCTCTAGACAAGTAGTTGAGGAGTTGAAAAGCTTCTCACAGGGGTGTATTGTGCTGGGTGGGGACCGTAATTTGGTGCTTAACCCACTACAAGACACCTCAGATGGTAAAACGAGTATACCATATAAAGCATTCAAAAAAATTAAGACTTTGCTATCCTCACTTACATTAGTGGACTCTTGGCGGACATATAAACCTAAAGGCAAAGACTTCTCAAATTTCTCAGTGCTCCATAACACACACGTATAGCTTATTTTTTCTTGACCCAAAGGGACTTACCCTTGATAGAATCAGCGGACATAGGAATTAAAACACTGTCGGATCACGCGGCAATCTCCTTAACCCTGACCTCAACACACACACACCCCAGCAATCCCTCCTGGAAGCTAAATCCTTCATTACTAACTGGTGATGCTAATCTCATAAAAATTAAGGAAGCCATACAACAATACTTTATGAACAATAAGTCCTTAGAGGTGTCACCTATGGTGACCTGGTTGGCACATAAATGTGTGGTTAGAGGGGAAAACTCATTAAAATGGGGGCACAGAAGAAGAGGGACGCGGAGCCGGAAATAAAAAGCCTGGTCGATAAAATCAAAGCTTTGGAGGAACAGCATAAACAATCGCTAGCGTTCGATAAGGCCACTGCACTGATTGATCTTAGGGAGCGACTACAATCTACGTTGAACCTGAAGGCTAAAATGATTCTCTTTCTTAGAAGGGGATTTTTTTTACGAACATAGTGACAAATCTGGCAAATTTTTGGCAAAATCTTTAGGAAACCTTACTGTCCACTAATGTAGCAGCTATGAAAAATAAATCTAACCACATAAACGTAAAACGGACAAGATAGCGCAAATATTTCAAGAATATTATACGGAGCTGTATAATATTCTGAGGGTACACAAACCTCAGGGACTGGAGGGAACCCAAGCTCATTTAATTTCCCAATTTTTGGCAGATAGCGGACTTCTGGGCTTAAGGATGAGGAGGTCCAACAACTAGAATCTCCTATCACCAAGGACAAACTCCTACAGGTGATCAATTCCCTTAAACCAGGAAAGAGCCCAGGCCCTGATGGCTTCACGGCCTTATATTATAAAACATTTCCCTCTCTTCTGATACCGCACCTTGTGCAGGCCCTAAATTACCTGAAAACACCCACAGATATCCCAGCAGAAATTTTTAGGGGCACATATTACTATATTACCCAAACCCCAAAAGGACCCATTGGAATGTGCCAATTATAGGCCGATTTCACTTCTAAATTTGGATCTCAAATTATTCACCAAAGTCATGGCAAATAGACTAAGACATCTATTACAGAATTTGATTGGACCCGAGCAAGTGGACTTCATGCCCGGAAGGGAAGCGAGGGACAATGTGACGAAAGCCCTGCACCTTATACACAAGACTCACACGGGAAATCTGGAGGGCATGATACTTTCGACCGACGCCGAAAAGGCCTTCAATCAGGTCTCATGAGATTTCCTTCAGGCAACTTGCGCACACATATGCCTTAAATCAAATATGATGTTATGGATTTCCACCCTATACAGTAACCCCACAGCTAGAATTAAAGTAAACGGTAACTTTTCTGGGGTGGTGAACATTAGAAATGGTACAAGACAGGGGTGTCCCCTATCTCCATTGATTTTTATTCTCACGCTGGAGTCCTTAATACACACAGTGAAAAACAACCCAGATATTCATGGTTTTGAAGTCGGAAATCGTATGTACAAAACAGCTGCTTATGCAGATGATCTCTTATTTTTCATTTCACAAGCAGTGACCTCCATACCCAATTTGTTGAACTATTGCAAACATACGGTTACCTGTCAAATTTTAAAGTCAATTATAAAAAATCAGAAGCCCTCAATTTATCCCTTTCAGACCAGGCACTCAATTTAACTCAAGATAGCTGCAAATTTAAATGGGAAGATAAAGCTATTAAATACTTGGGAGTATGGCTCACCCAAAAGATTACCTCAATGTATGCTGTAAATTTTATGCCTCTATCACAAAACGTACGAAAAAGACTTAGAGGAGTGGTCCTTAAAATTATTTTTTCAAGACTCTACCAATTTCAATACCAACCAGTTTTTTGTGGACGCTTGAGTCCACAGTCGGGAGATTCCTGTGTGCATCTAAAAAACTTTGAATCAAATTACAATTGTTAACTAAAGCCAAGCAGGAGGGGGGCATGGGATTCCCCAATTTTAAATACTACTACATGGCCACACATATAGGTCGCATCATTGATTGGAATTGTCACGCAAACAATAAAGATTGGGCGCATTTAGAAAAGAATGTAGGCCCAATACCGGTCAGATATACGCCTTGGTTGGACAGTGACACCTGCCCATCATTAAAAAGTCACCCAATAATTGGGACCACCCTTGCAAATAGCACAAAAAATAGGACATAATACCCCCTTAAAGGTGAACCCAGGCCCTCTCACACCTTTGAGCTTTAACCCAAAAGTCCCACCTGGTATGAGTTCAAGGCTACATTGGGGCCAAAAAAATGACAAGGCGTTATTGGTCACTCACTGTCTTAAGGGTAATAAAATAAAGTCCCTAGCGGAATTCAACCAGGAAATAGGGAGAAAACCTCTTACTGAATTGGAATACCACCAGATTTATAGCTTTCTCACTAGCCTTATGAAGCGTAACCGCATCACAACTGTACCATCACCTCTGGAACACGTTTGACAGCAAAAAACATCATGGGGTCAGTTTCGTTGGCATACACTTGGTTGCAAGCAGGGAAGGGCCCTAGTAAATCCAAGCATAAACAATTCTGGGAAAATGCACTAAGCACAACGTTCAGTGATGAACAATGGCTTCACGCATGTGTTTTTACCCATAAAAGCTCAATTAACATGAGGTGCCAAGAAACAGCATATAGATTAGTCACAAATTTGTATAATACACCGGAGAAAATACATAACTGGTTTCCAGTGGTTTCTAAGATGTGCTGGAGGTGTGATGTGGAAATAGGCAATTTAAAACATATCTGGTGGGATTGCCATTTAATCCAAAATTGACAAGGGTCTGAGAGATAATAAAAGATATAACTGATACAACAATTCAGCTTATTAAATATCTCTAAGGGTACAATGAAACATTATAAAAGGTCTTTGATGAGATAGAGCCAGAGATTTGATACCTTGGTACTGGAGATCAAGGAGGGTACTTACAACCAGGGAATGGCTTCTGAAGGTTCAATTTGTATATGAGATGTAAGAGATTAAGGCTATTGCCTCAGATAATACTGAAAAATTCAATGACCTGTGGAGGGTGTGAATAAACTTTAGATATTCGAACAATTACAGCTCTATAATGAAGGTGGACTGATGCGACACTCATAGAAAAGTCTTTTGGGTGTACTTTAACTCCTTCCCGTTGGTAGGATGTGATGGAAATTGAGAGGTGATATCTGAACGGTGCCAGCAGCTACAGGCACCATTCAGATATCATTCTTTCCTGCCGGCGATTCCCTACACCATAAGAATGATCATGGCGGCAGTTCAGCCACTTGATCGTTCTTATAGGCAGCGGGAGGGGACGCCCCCCCTCCCGCGGTCATTCGGTGCTTCTCCCGGGCCGCCCATACGATCTGTAGCAGGGAGAAGAGATCCGTCGCCGCTGGATTGTAAGGAAGATGAATGATGACCATCTGGTCACCAGTCATCTCTATGACCCTCGGAGGCCCGGGCGCGATCTTATGTCGTCACGTCCGGGACGGCTTTAGTAAACAAAGCCGTGATCACGGCTGGAAAGGCCAGGATCAGAATTTTTTTTTCTGATCTCGGTCTTTCCAGCCTGCAGGAGAGATGTGAGGTCATATTGACCTCATATCTTTCCATAAAGAGGACCTGTTACGCACCATTCCTATTACAAGGGATGTTTACATTCCTTGTAATAGGAATAAAAGTGATCATAAAAATAAAAATAAAGAGACAGTGTAAAAATAAAAGTAAAATAAATAATAATAATTAAAAAAAAAAAATTAAAGTCCCCGCGTGCAGAAGCGAACGCATACGTAAGCTCCGCCCGCCCACATATGTGACCGGTGTTCAAACCACACATGTGAGGTATCGCTGCGTGCGTTAGAGCGAGAGCAACAATTCTAGCAATAGACCTCCTCTGTAACGCTAAACATGTAACCTGTAAAAAAATTTAAAACGTCGCCTATAGAGATTTTTAAGTACCAAAGTTTGGCGCAATTCCACGAGTGTTCGCAATTTTAAAGCGTGACATGTTGGGTAACAATTTACTCGGCGTAACAACCTCTTTGACAACATACAAAAAAATTGGGCTAACTTTACGGTTTTGTATTTTTTTAATTCATTAAACTGTTTCTTTTCCAAAAAAAAACGCGTTTGAAAAATTCCTGCGCAAATATTGTGTGATATAAAAAGTTGCAATGATCGCCATTTTATTCCCTAGAGTCTCTGCTAAAAAACCATATGTAATGTTTGGGGGTCCTGAGTAATTTTCTAGCAAAAAAATATGATTTTTACATGTAGGAGAGGAGTGCCAGAACTGGCCCGGATATGAAGTGGTTAAGAGCGTTAGATGTTAACTTTCATTTTGATTTCACAAGGAGTAATTCATGGAAGGAGATGAGGTATAGGATGCATTGATTCTTTAACTCTTTTAGGAATCTTAGTTGGTGTAAGTTTGGGGAGTAGATACACACCAAGGTGTGACTGTTGATCCCTTGATTGTGCAAAGTAATATCAAGTATCTACCGTTTGGGTCTGGAATACATTAGAGTAGGGAGAAGTCTGTAGACTTGTTTATCGCCATTAGGACTCCTCCTTTCTTTTTCTCCAAGTTGGAAGCAAGAAATATCTGTGGGAAGTCTCTGTGGTGGCATCTGGGAGTCGCTGATTTGAGGAAATGTGTTTCCTAAGCGCATATTATATCTGCATGTGAACGTTGTGCCAGCTGCCATAGGGATGTTATCTTTGCTGGGTGGTTAAGCCGTTTTGTGCTGAGTGAGACTATTTTAAGTGACATGTCTAGTGTGTATCAAAGTGTTGCCATTAGTACTCACTGTTCAGGAGTAGGTAGGGGTTCTCTTCATTCGTCCCAGGTTGCTTGGTCATTGGCCAAGGTGGTCTCTGGTCTCTGATTTTTCGGCATATTTTCTTTGATATGGTTTTGCGTTCACATGCAGGGGGAGGGAAACAAAGGTGCCAGTAAAAAAAAGGGATTTTATTAAAAATTACCGTAAAATCCTTTTCTCTGAGTTCACTAACAGACGCCGCCCTTCATTGCCAAGTGGGGTTATAAGCACATCCTACCAGGAGTTGACTAGGCAAATATTAAGAAAACAAGCTGGCCCCTCCCAGGGGGCTGTCCTCTCTCTCCCATATAACCCCCCTGCTCTGCTTAGCATATCAGTTCGTAACAAGCCATACAAACGCAACACAGAGGGGTGGGTGCTGCGTCTGTCAGTGAACTCAGAGAAAAGGATTTTACGGTAAGTTTTAATAAAATCCCTTTTTCTCTTACGTTCACTGACAGACGCAGCCCTTCACTGACAAGTGGGGATGTCCCAAAGCTGTGTCAGTCAAGAGGGGTGGGTAAACGACAACAACTGTACCCAACAGAATCCGCTCAGGAGGCGCCAGCTGCGCCTACACCGCCGCCTGTAAAACTTTACGGCCAAAAGCAGCATCCAAAAATGCTGAAACATCAACTTTATAAAACTTAGTAAACGTGTGCACCGAGGCCCAAGGGGCCGCCTTGCACACCTGTGACACCGAAGCCTGGTGTGTGAAAGCCCAGGAAGTGCTAACTGCCCTGGTGGAATGAGCCGTGACTGGAAAAGGGGGTACCTTGCCCCGAACAGTATACGCATGGGTCACGGTCTGTCTGATCCAACGGGAAACAGTAGTGGACGAGGCCGCCAATCCTTTGCGCGGACCATCCATCAGTACAAACAACGCATCAGACTTCCCAAAGGAAGCTGTAGCCGCCAAATACACCCGCAAAGCCCTCACAACATCCAATGAATGTTACTCAAATTCCTTGGGAAGCGATGTATGCGGACATAATGAAGGAAGAACAATATCTTCATTAATGTGAAAAGAAGAGACCACCTTTGGTATAAACGAAGGAAAAGGACGCAAGACCGCCTTGTCCTTATGAAAGACTAAGTAAGGAGACTTGCAGGACAACACTGCCAACTCAGACACCCGCCTAGCGGATGTGATGGCCACCAAAAAGGCCACTTTCTGCGACAGCAATTGTAAGGGAATATCCCTGATCTTCTCATATGGCGGTTTCTGCAGCACAGAAAGCACCAAATTCAAATCCCACTGCGCCATAGGCGACCGTACCTGAGGAGCCACATGGCGCACACCTTGTACAAATGTACCAATCAACAAATATGACGCCAAAGGTCACTGAAAGAGAATTGCCAGAGTACTCAATGCTAATTTTTTATCCAGGCCCTGCTGCAAAAAAGCCAGGACCCTGGACACAACGTAAGAGCGAGGGTTCCAACCCCCCGCCTCACACCAGGCAATATAGGCCTTCCAGGTGCGATGATAAATCTTGCGCGAAGTACACTTGCGCGCTTTAAGCATGGTAGGGATCACGGAGTCCGCGACACCCCTATTCCTCAACACCTGGGACTCAATAGCCAAGCCGTCAAAGCCAGCGAGGGTAAAGCAGGGTGCAAGATGGGCCCCTGAGACAACAGGTCTTCGCGCAGCGGACGATGCCAGGGAACATCTGCCACCATTCGCACCACGTCGGTGTACCAAGGACGCCGAGGCCAATCTGGAGCCACCAGGATTGTCGGAATCCCCTCCGCTTCCACCCTGCGCAGTAGCCGCGGTAGAAGCTTGATGGGAGGAAAAGCGTACAGGAGCCGATACCGACTCCAAGGTGCTACCAGCACATTCGTGGCGGCCGTCAGTGGATCTCTCATCCTGCACACACAAGTTTTCACTTTGTGATTGAACCGAGACACCATGAGGTCCACATCTGGCGTGCCCCACTTGTGGCAAATCTGGCGGAACACTTCTGGATGTAGGGACCCCATTCCCCCCGATCCAGCATCTGGCGACTGAGAAAATCCGCCTGCCAATTCTCTACGCCCGGAATGTAAATGGCGGAGATTGCCGGCACGTGAAGTTCTGCCCATTGCAGAATGAGAGCCGCTTCCGCAGCCACTGCCGAGCTCCTCGTTCCGCCCTGATGGTTCACATACGCCACTACCGTGGCGTTGTCCGACTGAACCGAGGCAGCGCAACCTTACCGTCCAGTGGGAGAGGCAGAGCCTGATCGCCCTCAGCTCCAGCACATTGATCGGAAGGCGAGATTCTTGCGCCGACCAACGGCCCTGAGCAGACAGCTGCCCCACGATCACCCCCCCCCCCGGAGCCCGATAGTCATGACGGACGCCAGCCTATCGACCAATTCAGGGTAATTAATGACGTTCCCAACATCAGAGCCGGGGCCCGAAGCCACCAGGTCAACGATAGTCTGGTCTGAGGATCCAGTCTGATCAGCTGGTCCAGGGACAGTGGAGACTTGTCCCACCGTGACAGAATCGCTCGCTGAAGGAGCCGAGTGTGACTCTGGGCGTAAGGTACCACCTCGAAGGCTGAAACCATGAGCCCCAACAACCGCATACAGAACCGTAAGCAAGACCACCCGCGTGATAGCAGGGTTCGCACCGCTGCTTGTAGTGTCAGTAACTTGGCCGGAGGTAAGAACATCTTCGCCTGCTCCGTGTCCAGAACCAGACCCAGGTATTCAAGCCGACAGGACGGCATCACCGTCTACTTCTGCAGATTGATCAGCCAGCCGAAGTCCTTCAATGAGGCCATGGTGATAGCCACGTTCTCCTCCTGAACCGTAGCAGACTCAGCAGCAGATCGTCGAGGTATGCTACCACCGCAATGCCTCTCTGCCTCAGCAGCGCCAGCACCAGGGCCACCAGCTTGGTGAACACCCGAGGAGCCAAGGCCAGACCGAAGTGCAGTACCACAAATTGGTAACGAAGATCTCCCACCGCAAAGCGCAGAAAACGCTGGTGCCGGAGACAGATTGGGACATGGAGATACGCGTCCCTGATATCCAGGGACGCCATGAAATTCCCTTGGTGCAGGGCAGCCACGACCGAACAGACAGATTCCATCCTGAATTTTCACGCTTTCACAAAGAGGTTTAGATTCTTCAGGTCCAGAACTGGTCTGACCCCCCCCCTTTTTTGGGGACCACGAATAGGTTTGAGTAGAAACCGTGAAACCTCTCCAACTGAGGCACTGGCACGATCACCCCCTGGTCAGAGTGCCTGTAACAGCCCTTAGGAGGGCCTCCCGATGCCTGAGGGAGTCTCAAGTTCGATGGGAAGAACCTGTCTGGAGGTAGAGTGCTGAAATTTATCCTGTACCCGGAGGACACCACTTCCTGCACCCGCCGGTTGGAAATGCGGGCAGTCCACCTGTCTGCGCACCCCAGAAGACGGCCTCCCACCCGAAATTCTGGTGGGGGCAAACCATCATGCGGAGGAGGACTTCTCCTCTGTCTTTTCGCTCTTGCGTTGCCAGGGGCGTCTACTGGCCCCTGCGGCAGGCTTGCCGGGCCTCGACCCCTTGCCCGCTGAGCCAGGGGCACGAAAAAACCTCTTCTGACCCGAAGAAACAGGACCCTGCTTGCGGCGGAACTCCTGCCGCCTGGGCTCAGGGAGAAAAGTACTCTTCCCTCCAGTGAAATCCTTGATGATTTCATCCAACTGCGCCCCAAAGAGTCGACCACCCTGAAAAGGAAGATCCGTAAGACCCTTCTTAGACGCGTGGTCACCCGACCACGAGCGCAACCAGAGTACCCGTCTGATAATGACTGCAAAAACAGACATTTTAGACAACATGGGGAGCAGGTCCAGAGCTGCATCACACAGGTACCGAAGACCCTGAAACAAATGGTCTGCCCTCTGCGACGCCTCAAGCGTCCTCCCACAGTCCAAATCATTCTGCAGCTTCGTCGTACACTCGGACAGAGATTGCGCTGCGATGGCTGACGCCAGGGCCAGTCTCATGGCTGACCCTGCCAGCAGGAAAAGTGCTTTTGACACCTCCTCCATCCGCCTATCGGCTGGGTCCTTAAACAAGGGAGACCCCTCCAAAGGAATGGTTGTTGCCTCGTTCAGGCGAGCCACCGGAGGGTCCACTGCGGAGGATGCCCACTTTTTTACAAAACTATCCTCAAAAGGGTAGCGGATAGCGAAACGTTTAGGTAGGGCAAAGGAATTCTGCGGACGCTGCCATTCCTGATAAACCAGGTGGTCAAAAAATTGATCATAAGGATAAGCCTTAGGGGACCTGGGTGGCCTAGCAGACCCGCAAACATATGCGGACTCCTGCGACTCCCCTGCTTGGTCCAGTCGCAAGGACACACGGATATTAGTAATCAGTGCGGCCACCAGCGCCTTTTCGTGCACAACCGGTCTTCTTCGCCGTCCGAGGGAACTAGCTCGCCCTCTGAGAGTTCCACGGGGGTCCCTGTGACCCCCGAAGCCACTTCTGGTTCAGACTCTTCCCCTGAGGAAAGAGGGGGAGGCGGACGCTTTTTAGGGGCCCCCAGAGCCCTGCTCGGCCCCACCCGGGGAAGGAACTCCCCAAATACTGCTCTCAGCTGGTCCAGGGACACCAGGGTCCCCAGCGCAGGTTGTGCTGCCGCTGACTCCTCCTCAGAAGGACCCGCAGGGTCATCCGCCATCGTACCACCGGAACTGACAGGCAAATAAAAAATGCCCTGACACCCCCACAATGCAGCTCCACCGCCACCCCACAGATCAACAAGAGAGGCCCCAGGAGGAATGCACCCACCGCTACCAGAACCCCAGGGAAAGCCCAGCTATACATGCGGTTTTGTGCCTCACAAGCGCTGCGTCCTAGTAGGAGTGCTTAAGGACCGCCAATCAGAGCCTGTGCCGCCTGTTTTCATCCACGCTGTCCCAGGTGAAAGAGAAAGCAAAATGGCAGCAGCACGTTTTTCTTTCCAGGGACATCCAATATGGCTGCCGAATGTTCACTAGAGGCCAAAGCCTGTATACAGGCCGCGACTACGGCAAAATGGCCGCCGCTCAGCACTAGAGGGAAAACCTCAGGAAAATGGTGGCGATCCACCGCGCGGGGTGCGGGAGGGGGTGTAGGAAGGGGGCAAAACACACCCAGGGGGGACACTAGCCCAGCGAACACCCTCCACCGGCTGGCCAAATTGCTAAAAAAAAAAAATCGGCCAGTCCCCCCCTCCGCGCCCCTGGGGGGGGGGGGGGGAAGAGAGGGGGTCACTCACCAGTCCGACAGGCGTAGCCACCCGGTTGCAGACCTTCCTCCCATGTGGGAGAGGCATGCTACAGGCCGCAGGCCCCTGGACAGGAACCAGGTCCGGTAACCGGGCGCAAGAGGGGGTCTCCCACTGGCCGCCCGCACGGAACGGGCACGATGCGGTGGGCCCCGCCGAGGCTAGGGCTAGCTCGCATTGGTCGGCTGCGCTGGGGAAAGTGCAGGATTCTAGCTATCCTCTATGCCCCAGCCGGCTTCTTGATAGCAGTCTTCATCAGATAGCTTGAAAAAAATAAAAAAGCAGTAGCAAAAAATATGAACCGCAGGTCCCATAAGGGAGCCAGGTCTAACTCCTTGCACTAGGCATAATAAAACTGATATGCTAAGCAGAGCTTGGGGGTTATATGGGAGAGGGAGGACGGCCCCCTGGGAGGGGCCAGCTTGCTTTCTATTTGCCTAGTCAACTCCTGGTAGGATGTGCATATAACCCCACTTGTCAATGAAGGGCTGCGTCTGTCAGTGAACGTAAGAGAAAAACTAACATATATAACTGAGGTGCACGGTGTGGTCAGGTCTTCGGTGGCCATGCAAAACTTCTGGAGGGGTACAGTTCACAAGTAGTTAGCGCGCAGTCTTATGGAAGTGCCGGGTGATATATTGACAATGTTGGGGCAGTGTTTCAATTTAGAGCTCAATGCTTTCTGTGGCGAGATCCTGTGTTCGGTTTAGACCAGGGTGGTGGGAGTTTGTCTAGTTTAGTATGGGATCTGGATGGAATGCTCTGATCCGGTATTATGCCCCATTCTTTTAGAAGGGCGATTCCCTGTTCTAGAGAAGATATGTCATATGTTTTACTTTCATGCTCAACGCTGAGCTTGGTGGGGTGTCTCCATTTGTAGGGTATATTATTGTTGCGGAGTGATTTTGTCACCGTGTTTAGTTGTCTGAGGAGGTCAAGGGTATATTTAGATAAGTCTGTGTACATTTGAATGCTCGTGTATGGGTCTGGGAGTTTCCCCAATTCTCTGGCTTTCTTCAGTATAAGATCTTTAGAGGAATAAAAGTGTACTGGGGATGTGTGTCTGGGAGAAGTGTTCTCATTCCCCTTGTCAGCATCCGGGAGGTCTGAGTAATGGTTCCTGCTGGCGGGAGGGGCCGTCTGACCGGTGCCATCTTGGCTTCTTCCGCTCTCTGGCCAGTGGAAGTAGGCCGTAAGCTTTTTCGGCCGGCACTTGCCTTGCCTCTTCCTGGACATGGCTGCGGAAGAACCTTCGGATTCCTAGGGTTTTCCGGCATCTCTTGTGCTGCCGTACGGTGCCTTCGTGGCTCTCTGTCGCTCCTTATCTCCCTTTTGGCTCCGGAGCCCTGTCAGTGAGCGTCCATCCGCCGTGTGCGCTAGCTACGCCGCACCTCGATTTTTTAACTCTTAACATTATAGAGATACAATATGCGATAAACATGTATATTCACTACAGTTGAAATGACTTATTGGATAATGCTGATATACACAAATTTGTAAAGCATATTGATTGTGTATATGTACATATTTTTTTTTCCATAGTTTCCAAAAAGTTTTGGAAAAAATGAACCGTTAAAAAGACTCATTATGCCTCAGATAATACATTGGGGTGTTAGCTTTCCAAAATGGGGTCATTTTGGGGGTGTTTCCATTGTACTCGTGCTCCAGGGCCTTCAAAAGTGTAATAGGTGGTTGAGAAATCAAAGTTGGGCCAGGCTGTGCAAAAGTCACGTGACCTAGTGACGAAACGCGTTGGGGAGGAGCCTAAGGTGACGTTCAGAACATTGTTTGGACTATATATATATATATATATATATATATATATATATATATATATATATATATATATAT
>BLSH010366123.1:651584-683653 GCA_018402905.1 Glandirana rugosa
CGGAAGGCCATTGGAAGCTTTAACTGAGTTCAAAGCCCCCCCCCCCCCCCGAATAAAAAGACACTTTAATTAGATCAAAAGCAAATGGCGGCCTTGCACTACCAGATTTTATATATCATATGCACAATCAGCATCCATTATAAGGATTATGGACTGGTTCCATAATGGGAACTTTAAACAATGGGTGACACTAGAGGAGGATATTGCCCCATTAAAACTTAAATCATTGCCATGGATTAGTCCTCAGTTTCGGCCTGAGACAAAAGATATGCCCGTCTTAGTCTCTTCAACATTGAAAGTATGGGACACACTGGTACGAAAAAAAAACTTCTTTCTTCATATATCGGACCAATGACCCCACTATTTTCTAACCCTGAGTTCCCACCCATGCTAGTAGCCCAGACTTTCCTTAAGTGGCATAAAAGTGAGAATACGAGGATTGTGCAGGCTATAAATGGTAAACTCTGCCCACTAACGGATATGGACCTTGACAATAGATCCAAATGGATACAGTACTATCAGTTAAACATGTTTATTAAATATCTGCAACAGACTGACCCATTGGATAGACCTCTAACCAAGTTTAAACAGTTATTAGTGCAGGAGCAGAAGCCTTCACACGGACTATCAATTATATATAAATTAATGCCGGATGGCCCTCTTACAGAATTATCATGCCTTAGAAAATGGGGATCAGAGATAGAGATGTTAATGCCCATACAGAAATGGGAGAAGGCATTTCTAATGACACAAACTATCAATGTCCGCCAAACATCTAGAAAGAGATTATAAAATATTGACTAGGTGTTATATATGCCCAGTAGACCTACATAGAATAAATAGGAATAACCAAGAGATCTGCTGGAGGTGTAGTAAGGAAAAGGGTACTATGACCCATATTTGGTATCAATGCCAATCAGTACTTGACTTTTGGTAAAAGATTTTTCACATTTACCCAGAAATTACCGGAGTAGATATGCAGGTAAATATTGGTATTGCAGTGCCATCAGTTGTTCCAGGATCAATAAAATCCATTAAAGGGGATAGTCTGGCATATATAACAGCAGCACGAACAATTATAGCACGTAATTGGCGGAAATGTACTGGCCCCTTAATAGGAGCATGGGTGTGTGAAATGAACGAGATGCAAGCCCTAGAAAAAATGAGATTAATGGCAGAAAAAGGGATAAAATATTATACAATACCTACAGTAGAATATAACCCCCTAAAGGGAGGGTCATGCCCCCCCCCCCTTATTAGATAAACAGAGGTCCTTCATCCTTGACCTGCTGTCCTTTGCTATGCAGCATAATTTTTTCTGGTTCAATGGTGGTTATTTTTTGCAACAATGTGGCATTGCAATGGGTGCAAAATTTGCACGGAGCCTAGCTAACCTCTTTATGGCTCAGTTGGAGGACATAGTCTTTAAGGTGGATGTAAACCCACCACTAAGAATTGTGAAGTAATTACATGATTGGAAAGCTGTTGTACATAGCAGCCTCCCTAGTGACATCTCACCTTCTAGAGGTCACCCCTTTAGAGCACGGAGCCTCGCAAAAGTCTGATTTTTGTGGGTGGGTCTCATCTGTGGTGGCAGGTGGGCGGAGCTGTGATGTCACTAGACTCCCGCCCACCGTTACCCTTCCCTTGAGCTGGCAGCGTGCACAGGGGACAGAGCGCGTTCTGGGCAGAGGAAGAGCACGCTCACGGCCCCCTGTGTGTCCTGCATACAACATCGGCAGTCGGAGATGATCGGTGCTGTGGGGGGACGGCTGTGAGACCGATCTCCCTGCATGGCTACTCAGCATACAGCTGATGAAAGCCTATGCAGGGAGATCGTTGTGTGCAGCTGTCCCTCCCCCCCTTCACAGATCATCCCTGACTGTCACAGGTCTTCCTCCTCCATCACCCTTCCTTCCTTCTTCTTCCTCAGTCCCCCTCCTGCTGTGTCTCCCCCCCCCTCCTCCCCCGCAGCCGGCGGGCTTCTCTCCTCTTCTCTGGGGGGGGGGGTCAGGATGGCGAGCGGAGGGAGAGGGGTTGGTAAATAAATCATTTACCAGCCTCCTCCTTGTCTGAATGGCACATAGAGAGTGTTTGTTACCGAGCGCTCCTATGTGCTGTGAGAACAGAGCAGAGTGACTGTCCCTCTGCTTCCGTGTTATGAATGGACAGCAGCCGCTGTCCATTCATCTTCAATGCAGAGAAAGAGACTGAGGAATTTGTGTCTTCAGTCCCTTTCTCTGCTCCAAAGGGGAGATGTTAGGCATCTGTTTAGACCCTCTGACATCTCATCAAAGCCCCCACAAGGGGGCAGTTTAAAAAAAAAAATTGCAATAATTTTTTTTTTTTAAAAATGATACAAAAAAATAAAGTTGTAAAAAATTAAATAAAAACTACTGACACCTCCCCCCACCCTAGCGACACAGTCCAGAGCCCCAAGTCCCCCCACCCCCCCCAAAAAGGATCGTAAAAAAATGAACAAATTACATTGTAAAAAAAAAAAATACCTAGAAATAATAAAAAAATACTGACACCGTCCACTGCCATGCTGACACTGCCCTACTGACACTGTCCACTGCCCTACTGATACCGTCCACTGCCCTACTGACACCATCCACTGCCCTACTGACACCATCCACTGCCCTACTGACACCATCCACTGCCCTACTGACACCATCCACTGCCCTACTGACACCGTCCACTGCCCTACTGACACCGTCCACTGCCCACTGTCCACTGCCCTACTGACACCGTCCACTGCCCTACTGAAGATAGGAAGAGATGTACAGGAGGAGTGTGGAGTGATTCTCGGAATATAGGAAGCGATGTACAGGAGGAGTGTGGAGCGATGCGCAGCAGATAGGAAGTGATGTACAGGAGGAGTGTGGAGCGATACTCCGAATATAGGAAGTGATGTACAGGAGGAGTATGGAACGATTCTCAGAAGATAGGAAGTGATGTACAGGAGGAGTGTGGAGCGATTCTCAGAAGATAGGAAGCAATGTACAGGAGGAGTGTGGAGCGATGCTCAAAAGATAGGAAGCAATGTACAGGAGGAGTGTGGAGCGATTCTCAGAAGATAGGAAGTGATGTACAGGAGGAATATGAAGCGATACTTAGAAGAGAGAAAGTGATGTACAGGAGGAGTGTGGAGCGATTCTCGGAATATAGGAAGCGATGTACAGGAGGAGTGTGGAGCGATGCGCAGCAGATAGGAAGTGATGTACAGGAGGAGTGTGGAGCGATACTCCGAATATAGGAAGTGATGTACAGGAGGAGTATGGAACGATTCTCAGAAGATAGGAAGTGATGTACAGGAGGAGTGTGGAGTGATTCCCAGAAGATAGGAAGCGATGTACAGGAGGAGTGTGGAGCGATACTCCGAATATAGGAAGCGATGTACAGGAGGAGTGTGGAGCGATTCTCAGAAGATAGGAAGTGATGTACAGGAGGAATATGAAGCGATACTTAGAAGAGAGAAAGTGATGTACAGGAGGAGTGTGGAGCGATTCTCGGAATATAGGAAGCGATGTACAGGAGGAGTGTGGAGCGATGCGCAGCAGATAGGAAGTGATGTACAGGAGGAGTGTGGAGCGATACTCCGAATATAGGAAGTGATGTACAGGAGGAGTATGGAACGATTCTCAGAAGATAGGAAGTGATGTACAGGAGGAGTGTGGAGTGATTCCCAGAAGATAGGAAGCGATGTACAGGAGGAGTGTGGAGCGATACTCCGAATATAGGAAGCGATGTACAGGAGGAGTGTGGAGCGATTCTCAGAAGATAGGAAGTGATGTACAGGAGGAATATGAAGCGATACTTAGAAGAGAGAAAGTGATGTACAGGAGGAGTGTGGAGCGATACTCAGAAGAGACCAATTTTCAGCATTCAGTGCTCTCACACTTTGAATGACAATTACTCAATCATGCAACACTGTACCCAAGCAACATTTCTATCATTTATTTCACACAAATAGAGCTTTCTCTTGGTGGTATTTAATCACAATATATTAAAACAATATTAAAATTTCAGCCTGGTATTTAATCACCACTGGGTTTTTTATTTTTCGTGACATAAGTGAAAAAAGAGCGTTTTTTTTTTATTTTCTGTGATAAAATTTTGCAAAAAAAGGAATTTTATTATAACTTACCGTAAAATCCTTTTCTCTGAGGAAACTGACAGATGCAGCTCTTCTTAAATGACACGTGGGTTTTATGTCGTCCTATCAGGAGTGACTAGGCAAAACAGATGCAAAAGCATCAGGGATAGGCTGGCCCCTCCCATGGGGGCCGTCCTCACCTGAGCCTATAAAACCCCCCTGCTGGCCAATAGCATTCAGTTTGTCACAAGCAGTGCAACAAAAAAACCAGAGGGGTGGGAGCTGCGTCTGTCAGTGAACTCAGAAAAGGATTTTACGGTAAGTTATAATAAAATCCCTTTTTCTCTTACGTTCACTGACAGACGCAGCTCTTCTTAAATGACACGTGGGGACGTCCCAAAGCAGTGCCAAAAAATAGAGGGGTGGGCAAACAACAACAACAACAACTGTACCCAACAGAACCGTCTCAGAGAGCGCCAGACGCACTCACACCGCTGCTCGCAAAACTTTGCGGCCAAAAGCAGCATCCGCAGATGCCGACACATCAACTTTGTAAAGCTTAGTAAACGTGTACACTGAGGCCCAAGTGCCCGCTTTGCACACCTGAGACACCGAAGCCTGGTGCCTGAACGCCCAGGAGGTACTGACCGACCTGGTGGAATGAGCCGTGACCGGAAAAGGGGGAACCTTGCCCTGAAGCTCTCATGCATGGGTCACGGTCTGTCTAATCCAACGGGAAATGGTAGCCGACGAAGCTGCTGAACCCTTTTTGGAGCCCCCGGGTAACACAAACAACGAGTCAGACTTCCGAAAAGAAGCTGTAGCACTCAAATAAACCCGCAGGGCCCTCACCACATCCAAAGAGTGTAACTCAAATTCCTTAGGATGTTTTGGGTGAGGACATAATGAAGGAAGGACAATATCCTCATTCAAATGAAAAGAAGAGACCACCTTTGGAAGGAAAGAAGGTGGAAGTCGCAACACTGCCTTGTCATTATGAAGAATCAAGTACGGGGACTTGCAGGACAAGGCAGCCAATTCTGACACCTGCCGCGCGGATGTGACAGCCACCAAGAAGGCAACCTTCTGCGACAAAAGGGACAAGGGAATGTCCCTAATCTTCTCATACGGTGGTTTCTGTAAAACAGAGAGCACCAGATTCAAATCCCACGGCGCCAGAGGCCGCCGAAACTGGGGAGCCACATGACGCACACCTTGTACAAATGTGCGGATCAGCGAATGGGAAGCCAAATGTCTCTGAAAAAGGACCGCTAAGGCCGAAATCTGGCCCTTGAGCGTACTCAATGCCAGGCTCTTGTCCATTCCCTGTTGCAGAAAAGTCAGCACCCTGGACACCAAATAAGAGCGAGGGTTCCAACCCCCCGCTTCGCACCATGCAATATAGGCCTTCCAGGTCCTGTGATAAATTTTGTGCGAAGTGCACTTACGTGCCTTAAGCATAGTAGGGATTACAGAGTCAGCGACTCCCCGATCTCTTAATACCTGGGCCTCAATAGCCAAGCCATCAAAGCCAGCGAGGGTAAAGCAGGGTGCAAGATGGGACCTTGGGACAGCAGGTCTTCACGAAGCGGAAGCCGCCAAGGAGCGTCCGCCACCATCCGAACCAGATTGGCGTACCAAGTGCGCCGAGGCCAATCGGGAGCGACCAGGATCGTCGGCATACCCTCCGCAGATATCCTGCGCAGAACCCGAGGCAACAGCTTCAGGGGAGGGAAGAGGTATAATAACCGATACCGACCCCAAGGAGCCACCAGCGCGTCCGTGGCGACCGCCAATGGATCTCTTGTTCTGCACACGAAGGTCTCGACCTTGTGATTGAACCTGGACGCCATGAGGTCTACCTCTGGTGTGCCCCACTTGCAGCAAATCTGGCGAAACACCTCCGGATGCAGGGACCATTCCCCCTGGTCCAGTGTCTGGCGACTGAGAAAGTCCACCTGCCAGTTCTCCACTCCCGGAATGTAAATTGCGGAGAGCGCCGGAACGTGTTGTTCCGCCCAGCGGAGAATCAGAGCAGCCTCTGCAGCTGCCGCGGAACTTCTTGTCCCTCCTTGATGGTTCACATACGCCACAGCTGTGGCATTGTCCGACTGAACCCGGACAGGGAGGCCATGCAGCCTTGTCGACCAACGGGACAAGCAAAGCCTTATCGCTCTCAGTTCCAACACATTTATCGGAAGTCGAGCTTCCTGAGCTGACCAACGGCCCTGAGCAGACAACTGACCCAACACCCCTCCCCAGCCCGACAGGCTGGCATCCGTCGTTACAATAGACCAGTTGAGGGGAAGAAAAGGACTTTCCCTGAGTCAGTGCTGGAGCCTGGAGCCACCAAGTCAGAGATCCCCTGGTCTGCTGGTCCAAACGGATCAGTCTGTCCAGAGAAAGGGGAGATTTGTCCCACCGTGACAGAATTGCCTTCTGCAGGAGCAGAGTGTGACTCTGGGTGTAAGGTATCGCCTCGAAGGACGAAACCATGAGTCCCAAAAACCCGCATGCAGAACCTTAGGGAGGACCTCCGGCGCGACAGTAGGGTCCGAACCGCCGCTTGCAGCCCCAATAGCTTGTCGGGAGGCAAGAACACCTTCGCTTGCACCGTGTCTAGAATCAGACCAAGGTACTCCATGCGACACGAGGGGGCTAGTGAGGACTTCTGCAGGTTGATGAGCCAACCGAAATCCCTTAGAGTAGAGGCCGTGATTCTCACATCCTCCTCCAAGGACACTGCCGACTCTGCCCTCAAGAGCAGGTCGTCGAGGTACGCAACCACTGCGATACCTCTCTGTCTTAGCAGTGCTAGAACCGGTGCCAACACCTTGGTGAACACCCTGGGAGCCGAGGCCAGACCGAAAGGTAGGGCCGCAAACTGGTAGTGTAGGCCTCCCACTGTGAAGCGCAGAATACGCTGGTGTTTTTGGCAGATGGGAACGTGCAGATAGGCGTCCCTGATGTCCAGGGACACCAAGAATTCCCTTTGATGCAGGGCGGCAACGACCGAGCGAACGGACTCCATCTTGAACTTCTGTGCTTTGACAAAGCAGTTCAGAGCTTTGAGGTCCAAAATCTGCCTGACCCCGCCCTTTTTGGGGACCACAAAGAGGTTTGAGTAAAAACCGCTGAACCTCTCCTCCAGTGGAACTGGCACCACAACGCCCATGTCCGCACGGGACTGGACCGTGCCTAATAGCTCCTCCGCAAACTCCAATAACCGGCCCCCCACCCGAGAGATGGGCGGGGGCGACCCGTCACGCTGAGGAGGGCTTATCCTCCGCTTTACCGGGTTTCCGTTGCCAGGTTCTCTTACCAGACCCAGCCGGGGCCTTACCAGACTTGGAACCCGCCCCAGCTGTGCCGGAGGCACGAAAAAACTTTTTCTGCCCATAAAAAGAGGGGCCCTGTCGTCGGCGAAAGTCCCGCCGTTTGGGTTCTGGAAGAAAGACCCTTTCCCCCCCCCGTGAAATCCTTAATGATTTCATCCAGCTGCGGTCCAAATAAACGACCCCCCTGGAAGGGAAGGTCAGTGAGGCGTTTCTTAGACGCCTGATCACCCGACCAAGACCTCAGCCACAACACCCGTCTGATGATTATAGCAAAAGCTGAAATTTTGGACAGCATGGGCATGATGTCCAGCAGGGAGTCGCACAGATAATGGAGGCCTTCCTCCACGTGTTGCACCTTATGCAACTCCTTCCTCGCACAGTTGCAACGCAAATTTTTGCTCATCGAGGAGAGGCACTCCAAAAGGGACTATGCTGTCATTGCTGAGGCCAGAGCTGGCTGCATAGCAAAACCTGCTACCTGAAAGATAGCCTTAGACACCATTTCCGTGCGACGATCCGCCGCGTCCTTAAAAGAGGGCGAACCCTCCACAGGAAGGGTGGTAGCCTTATTTAGACGAGCCACCGGTGGGTCCACCGAAGGGGAAGCCCACCGCTTAAGGAAGGCATCCTCAAAGGGATAGCGCACCGCAAAACGCTTAGGCAAGGTGAAGGAATTTTTGGGGGAACCCCATTCCTTAAAAACAGCCCGCTCAAAAAATTGATCATAGGGAAAAGCCCTAGGAGACTTAGGAGGCCTCATAGACCAACAGACATAAGTGGAAGACTGCGCCTCCTCTGACTGATCAAGGCACAGGGCCTGGCGAATGTCAGCAATTAGCGCCGCTACAATTGCCCTGTCGCGCGCCACTGAGGCCCCTTGGTCCTCCTCAGTATCTGAGAGAACCAATTCGCCTTCAGAGTTCCACCGTGACAACCGAAACGACTTCACGATCTGAATCCTCGCCTGAGGAGACATGAGGGGTCAACGTAAGTACTAGGTGCCCCCCTGGCAGGGAAAAGCTACCACTAAAATTAAAACTGCCCCGGAAGTCGCCCCCCCACGCCCTAAGGCGGAGGAGGGGTCCATTCACCAGTCCGACGGGCGTTGCGGGTAGCCACCCGAAGCAGACTTCCCCCCTTGTCCCGGGAAGGATTGCTGCTGGCCAAGGCCACTGGAAAGGCAAAAGCCAGACACTGGGCACAAGTGGCAACAGCCAGAGGCCGCCCGCATGGAACGGGCCCTGAGCGATGTTGCCCTGTCATTTTAGGGTAGGTCGTCAGGAGGTGGCCGGGCAGGGCAAAGCTTTGGATTCGTGATATCCGCTCTATGCAAAGGCCGGCTACTTTATAGAAGTCTTCATCTTTTTCTTAGAAAAAATTTACATGCAGAAAAATGCAGGTCCCATGAGGGAACCCAGTCAACTCCTTTTGCACTAGGCAAACAAAACTGAATGCTATTGGCCAGCAGGGGGTTTTATAGGCTCAGGTGAGGACGGCCCCCATGGGAGGGGCCAGCCTATCCCTTATGCTTTTGCATCTGTTTTGCCTAGTCACTCCTGATAGGATGACATAAAACCCACGTGTCATTTAAGAAGAGCTGCGTCTGTCAGTGAACATAAGAGAAAAGTCATTTTTGTTCATTAAAGCGGGGTTCCACCCAAAAGTGGTTCTTCTGCTGGTTGGATTCCTCCCCCCTTCAGGTGTCACATTTGGCACCTTTCGGGGGGAGGGGGAAGAGGACACCTGTCCGACACTGCTGGAATCCAGAACAGATAAGTGTCCTATTATTAAAAGTCAGCAACTACAGTATGTGTAGCTGCTGACTTTTATTTTTTTTTGTCAGGCGGACCTCTGCTTTAATTTGGGCCAAAGCCTATACTGCTACATATCTTTGTTAAAAATAACCCAAATAAGTGTATATTATTTGGTCTGTGTGCAAGTTATAAAGTCTACAAGCTATGGTGCCAATCATGGAAAATTGATCACACCTGATGTACTGACGGCCTATCTCATTTCTGGAGGCCCTGAAATGCCAGGATAGTACAAATACCCCCCAAATGACCCTCTTTTGGAAAGTAGACAAGTTATTTAGTAAGAGGCATGGCGAGTTTTTTGAAGTTGCATTTTTTCCCACAATTCTTTTGAATATAAAGAAATTATTATTATTTTTTTTAAACAAAATTGTCATAAGTTATTTCTCACACACAGCATATGCATACTTCCAATTACACCGCAAAATACATTCTGCTACCCCTCCCGAGTATAGCGATACCACATGTGTGCGACTTTTTCACAGCCTGGCCACAAAGAGAGGTCCAACATGCAGGGAGCACCGTCAAGCGTTCTAGGAGCATAAATTACACATAAAATTTCCTAACCACCTATTACAATTTTGAAGGCTTTGCAGCACCAGGACAATGGAAAATTACCCCATTTTGGAAAGCAAACACCCCAACGTATATTCTATGAGGCATTATAAGTCTTTTGTACGGTTCATTTTTTTTCACAAGTCTTCGAAAAACGTGGAAAGAAAATGAAAACGCTTTTATTTTTACACAAAGTGGTCAATTTATATTGATATTTCTAACACATAACATGTACATAGCAAAAATTACCCCCCAAAATACATTCTGCTATTTGTCCCGAGTATGGCGATGCCACATGTGTAAGACTTTTACACAGCCCGGCCACATAGAGAGGTCCAGCATTGAAGTACTACCTTCAGGCGTTCTAAGAGCATAAGTTACACATTTAATTTCATTCATACCCATCACACTTTTGAAGGTGCTGGAGCACCAGGACAGTGGAATTACCCACAAAATTACCTCATTTTGGAAAGTAAACACCACAATATATATTGGCATGGACTGGTCACGGGTACTATGGTACTCTGATGGGCTGGTGACAGGTACTCGGTTACTCTAATGAGATAGTGACAGGTAGTTGGGTACTCTGATGCGCTGCAGATAGGTGCTAGAGTACTCTGATGGGTTGGTGACAGGTACTCGGGTACTCTGATGGGCTGGTGACAGGTACTCGGGTACACTGATGGGCAGGTGACCTGTACTTTGATGGGGTGGTGACAGGTCTTCTTTATTACTGGGGGGGGGGGGGAATCCGTGTGCTTGGTGTATACTGTGAACAGTAACAAGCTCGTTACCGTGGTTTGTTTACATCATGTGACTGGCTGTGATTGGACACAGTCGGTCACGTGGTAAAGAGCCAATTTCATTGGCTCTTTACCCTGATCGGGGCTGGGCTTTGTCCGGGGTACAAGCCTCAAGCCCGAGCGGCATAGAAGTGGATGCCTGTAAATATCAGAAGTGACTGGCTGTGATAGGACACAGCCGGTCACGTGGTAAAGAGCCAATTTTATTGGCTCTTTACCCCCAAACTGGGATGGGCTGAGTCCCGAGGGACACGCCCAATCCCCGATCGCCGTGACGCGGGAGCCCGCAGAGCGCCGAAAACGGGAGGACGCCATATGACGTCCACCCAGGATGGGGAGTGCACCTTGCCAGCGTATTATTACAATACGTCGGTAAGGAAGTGGCTAAAGAGCAATGTGATATATATATAGAGAACAATGAATATATGTACATTTCAAAGTGGTGGTGCAGTATTTACATTTCATATAAAAAAAGTCTAATAAAATTGGGTCATGATAAACTTGTGCAGATCCAGTGCAAGCTGTTTGCACCAACTTCAGTGTAACATCACCAAGACACAAGCGCACACCAGCTTGCCAACAAATGTATCCTCTTAAAATTATGCGGTCATGTGTGCTTGTCATCTGCTGGATATTTGCTGCCACTTCACTCAAAAGACAACAATGCGGGTATGATGGCTTTCTCCTAAAAGTGTCCTTTGCCCACTCTGTGCAGTGCAGCACCAACCATAGGAAACCCCTTATGTGCAAAGAATAAATCACAATATAGAGCATTACCAAGGTAATTAAACTATTTTATCTCTTTATCCATAAAGTTAGCTGTAATTACAGTACATTATGTCCCGCTATAACACTACAGCATGCTTTATTCTCTGCATATACGGGGTTTTCCTTTGGTTGGTACTGGACTGCACAGAGTGGACAAAGGACACTTTTGGGAGATTGCCATCATACATGCATTGTTGCTTTTTGAATGAAGTGGCTGCAAATATCTGGCAGATGACAAGCACACGACCGCATAATTTTATAAAATCACATTTTTTGGGTAAGCAGATGGTGTGAGCTCTTCTGTCTTGATGATGTTACACTGAAGTAGGTGCAAACAGATTGCAGTGGATCTGCATGTTTTTAACTGCACAGTTTTGTATGACTTTTTATATTATATGTATGTTTTATGCATTTTATTCATTGCAATAGCACTTTGCACTGTACATGTATTAATTATTATTTATGTTAATCACACTGCACTTTATTGTGGTTCACACTTGAATGATGGATGTTTTCCCTTTGTTTTTTTGAGTCCCATCCTCCTGGCAGAGCTGATCTATAAGGTCGGGCGGTGGAAGGATGAATGGGTGGGGGCCGGGGCAAAATGCACCTTTGCCTATGTACACATAAATAAGGGCACCAGCCCTGGATGGGTATGGGATATGAGGGAGGATGGAGAGGTTTGGGTCAGGATTACACAGCTATGATTTGGGTAAAAGGTGTGCATGGGAAGTGACATTGGTGTGCAGGCTGGAGAGGAGGATTTCTCTGCACAGGAAAATATAGGACTTGCTGTCAGCATTCAGCCTTACCAAGTCTAATCTATGAAATGTGAGACATCCACCCCACCCCCCACATAACATCACTGTGATCAAAATAAATGTTGTAATTGTGAACAGGAGACTTCACACACTCTGCACAATACTCTCTGAAAACGTATCAGCTTGTGTGTCTTCTTTTTGCTGGCATGTTAAGAGCTGGAATAATCATCTCTTCCCTGTTTATTACACTGAATGTGCTTTGTATAAAATACCCATTGATCACTATCATCCAGTCAAAAGCAAGGAAAGACACCACATGACTTCAGCATGTAGATTCATGCTGAGGTGTTGAACGGCCAATCCCAGAAGCCCTGGAGAAGAAAGGGGAGGAGGGGGGAGGTGGGAGAGTGAATGCTGGTGCATGAGATAAGAATCCCCTGTCTGTCACACAGCTCTGGGAGTTACAGTCAGTTGTGTTTTATTACAGTGAACAGAGATAAGAGCTTTACTCATTGATTAACTCTTCGTGATAAAACTTAGCACAGACCACATGAAATCCTCCCCTGTACAAGCTAGGAGGGCTAGTCATTTTTTTTTTCGGGTTTACATCCACTTTAACCAGTTCCCTACTGCTCGTCGATCCGGGCAGACGTCATATGACGTCCGCCGCTTCTCGCTGCTACTGCGGGCCCCTGGGGATCGCTCGTCTGCCGGGGGGTTGTGTCCCCCCCAGATCGGGGTAAAGAGCCAATAAAATTGGCTCTTTACCACGTGACCGGCTGTGTCCAATTACAGCCGGTCACTAACGGTCCTCTCGTGCACGCCGCTCGTGCGCGCCCCCGGGGGCGCGCAGCGATCGGAGCTGAGGCTTGTCTTTCGGACAAAGCCCAGCTCCGATCCGTTTAAAGAGCCAATAGATTTGGCTCTTTACCACGTGACCGGCTGTGTCAATCACAGCCGGTCATGTGATGTAAACAAACCACAGTAACGAACTGTTACCGCGGTTCTCCCTGTCACACACCGATCGTGTGCAACAGGGAGATTGCGGTAACAGCTCATTACCGCCTACTGTGTACACCAAGCACACTGATCACCCCCCCATAAAGAGGATCTGTCACCACCCCATCAAAGTACCTGTCACAGTCCATCAGAGTACCTGTCTCCTGCCCATCAAAGTACCCGAGTACCTGTCACCTGTCCATCAAAGTAACCGAGTACCTGTCACCAGCCCATCTGAGTACCCGAGTACCTGTCACCTGCCCATCAGAGTACCCGAGTACCTGTTACCTGACCATCTGAGTACCCGAGTACCTGTCACCAACCCATCAAAGTACCCGAGTACCTGTCACCAGCCCATCTGAGTACCCGAGTACTTGTCACCAGCCCATCAGAGTACCCAAGTACCTGTCACCAGACCATCAGAGTATCCGAGTACCTGTCACCAGCCCATCAGCGTACCCGAGTACTTGTCACCAGCCCATCAGAGTACCGAGTACCTGTCACCTGCCCACCTGAGTACCTGTCACCTGCCCACCTAAGTACCCAAGTACTTGTTACCTGTCCATCAGAGTACCCGAGTACCTGTCACCTGCCTTTCAGATTACCCGAGTACCTGTCACCAACCCATCTGAGTAACCGAGTACCTATCTGCAGCCCATCAGAGTACCCAAGTAGCTTTTACCAATCCATCAGATTACCCTAGTACCTGTCTCCAGCCCATCAAAGTACCCAAGTACCTATTTGCAGCCCATCAGAATACCTGAGTACCTATCTGCAGCCCATTAGATTACCCGAGTACCTATCTGCAGCCCATGCCTCATAGAATATACCTCGGTTGTTTGCTTTCCAAAATGGGGTAATTTTGGGGGCAAGTCCACTGTCCTGGTGCCCCGGGGCCTACAAAAGTGTGATAGGTATCAATGAAATTTTATGTGTAATTTATGCTCCTAGAATGCCTGACGGTGCTCCCTGCATGTGGCCAGGGTGTGAAAAAGTCTCACACATGTGGTATCGCCATACTCGGGACGAGTAGCAGAATATATTTTGGGGGGTAATTTTTGCTATGTGCATGCTATGTGTTAGAAATAACTTATAAATTGACCACTTTGTGTTAAAATAAAAGTGTTTTCATTTTCTTTCCACGTTTTTTGAAGACTTGTGGAAAAAAATGAACCATTCAAAAAACTCATAATGCCTCATAGATTATACGTTGGGGTGTTTGCTTTCCAAAATTGGCTCATTTTGTGGGTAATTCCATTGTTCTGGTGCTCCAGGGCCTTCAAAATGTAATAGGTTGTTAGGAAATTAGATGTGAAAATTCTGCTCCTAAAATGCATGACGGTGCTCCCTGCATGTTGGACCTCTCTATGTGGCCATGCTGTGAAAAAGTCTCACATGTGGTATCGCCATACTCGGGGACAGTAGCAGAATGTATTTTGGGGTGTAATTGGAAGTATGCATATGCTGTGTGTGAGAAATAACTTGTTGTTTTGACAATTTTGTGCAAAAAAAAAAATTTTCCCTAGAATTGTGGGAAAAAAGTACAACTTCAAAAAACTCGCCATGCCTCTTGCTAAATATCTTGGAATGTCTACTTTTCAAAATGGGGTAATTTGGGGGGTATTTGTACTTTCCCGACATTTCAGGGCCTCAAGAAATGATAGGCCATTAGTGCATCAGGTGTGATCAATTTTCAATGATTTGCACCAAAGTTTGTAGACTCTAACTTTCACACAGACCAAATAATATAAACTTATTTGGCTTATTTTTACCAAAGATAGGTAGCAGTATAGGTTTTGGCCCAAATTTATGGACAAAAATTACTTATTTGCAAAATTTTATCACAGAAACTAAAAAAAAGTGTTTTTTTTTCAAAATTTTCGCACTTTTTTCAATTATGTCGCAAAAAATAAAAAACCCAGAGGTTCTTAAATACCACCAAAAGAAAGCTCTATTTGTGTGAAAAAAATGATAAATATGTTGTTAGGGTGCAGTGTAGCATGAGAGAGTAATTGTCATTCAAATTGTGAGAGCGCTGAAAGCTGAAAATTGGTCTGGGCAGGAAGGGGGTATAAACGTCCGGTATTGAAGTGGTTAAGGACCAGCCGCCACAGCTTGTTCTGTGGCGGTGGTACATAAATGATGTCCTCCTCCTATGGGAGGGCGACCTTCCTTCCTTGGATGAATTTATGAATAAGCTTAATGCTAATAGGGGGATTAGGCTTAAATATACAGCAAGCACGGAGCAGATTTCTTTTCTGGATCTGTGCTTGACTGTTTGTGGTAATCAAATCATTACCACTACACATTTTAAATCAACGGATCAGAATAATTTTATTCCGACAGACAGCTGTCATCATACAGCATGGCTGAAGGCTGTCCCGAAAGGACAATTCTTGCGACTCAGGTGCAATTGCACTCATGAAAGCGATTTTGGTAGACCGGCAGAAGCACTTAAGAATCAATTTATAGAGAAAGGGTACAACCCAGAAAATCTTGATTCCACCATCAAGGAAGTGGCAGCTCTGGAGAGAGGTAGCTTATTACAGAAGCAAAATAGGCCCAACCAAGAAGGCTCTTTTCAGAATTTATTCATAACGTCTTATTCCACACAACATTATGATATATGAAATATCTTGACAAAACACTGGCCAGTCCTGAAAAATTACACAGTGTTGGGCCCACTTTTACCACCACGCCCTAAGGTTGTTTTCAGGGGTGTACCTTCTTTGCGGAACAAGATTGCACACAATGTGGTTCATTGGCCGATCAAGCCAACATTTTTTCAGGACCTTAAAGGTTTCTTTCCCTGCCATAAATGTAATATTTGCGTTCTTAATTCATTTAGGGGGAGGAGACTAGAAAGTTTTCGCTCCACCCAAACTAGCCATGAATATCGGATCAATTCTTTCATCACGTGCTCTACAAAAAATGTTGTTTACCTGCTAAAATGTAAATGTCTGAAATTTACAGTAAAATTCTGTGAAATCATGACATCAAAATGTTGTAAATTGAAAAACAAAATGGTGTTAAAATTACACAAATATTCTGTAAATACTAAAAATACAATTGTATTTTTAAATATTGTAAAAGAACAGGAAGCAGCTGTTAATTTTACAGTAAAAATATGTCAAAAGAACAGGAAGTGGCTCACAAAAGGAATTGACACAGAACAGGAAGTACACTCAACCTGTAGGGCACTCAGGTGCTTTCTCCTTATCCCTCTGGCTCATAGCTCTTCAGCTCCTGGCCTCTGCATAACTGTGTTTTAGTTTACTTACTAATACTGTCCTAAATTTTATTTACTTTGATTTTCCTGCCTCTTAAATCCTTAGTCCATACTTTTGTAGCATAAATGTGATGATACTGGGCATGTGCTTTTCATAAATCTATTCCATTAGTATTTGTCATATCTTTATATTTGTATAGTGTCATAGTGACTGGAGTTAGGAGATATTTTGCAGTCATAATAGTAATAATTGCAATCATCCAAAAAGGGTAAAACTTATAAAACAGGCTGTTTTGTTAGTTTGCAAAAATGATTACCTGTCTTTTATGCAGCAAAACACTAGAGACATACTGGAACAGGGTTGCTAACCATTTGTAAAATTACGGACAGCCCGTCAATTTTAACAATTTACAGGCTCTCCGTAAACGTCCATATATGGATGGCAGGTGTCTGAAAACCCCAAAACACAAATTTATACGCACTGTGCATGCACAGTGCTGGAGATGGCCGATGATATTCCGGCGCCCATGCGCATTGCAGCGGCAGATCAGGTATGTGCATATCGTGATGTCATCAAGCACACTGCTTAGGATCCATAAAGCCATGCTCCCATTTCCTGCCTGCTGCCATCTCCAGCCAGACTGAGCAAGAAGGATCCCCCCTGCTGCTCCGTTCCAGCACGCTTGCCTGTAGAACTCTGCTTGCACAGGCCACATATTTGGTATGCTTTCTGGTACTACTCTGCCACAGGTATTTTTTTTTTGTTTGCAAACGTTTTTTTATTTAGCAATAGTTGAAACAAACAAGAGCATTACAAAGAAGAGAGAAATAAAAAAAATAGAAAAATAAATCGGGGTGGTACAGATTAATGTGGACAATGTACAAGAATTATGTATTTCACAGTATACTCAGCATTACTTTAGAGTCAGACAACAGATCATTAAAAGACATTAAGAATCATTACAGTTGCTCAATAGCTGAATATCTTCTATGAGCAAACTTAAAGGGAAAAAACAAATATCTGCATAGAATCATTCACCAGGAGTCACAATACCACTAATCCACCAGCAGGCTCTTATGTTGAAACCAGGATGACCATTTTTTCTCAAAATAGGGTGATGAGTGATGCAGTAAGTGGTACATCTTTTCTACCTTACAAATGGTGTCAATTCTCAGGGGCAGACGGGACATGTGAAAGCTGGGAGCTTTCCATTGTAAGGCAATGCTCCAGAGCATAGCAACACATTGTGTGACACAATCTCATATCTGAAACTAACATGTTCTCCATTGGGGCGAACAACAAAGCCTGTGTGGGCGTGAGGGAGATTTGTGCTTCCGAAATTTTAGAGAACAGGGCTTCTAGTTTCCTCCAGCCTTGAGCGACCTGGGGGCATTCCCAAAATATATGAATGAATGTTCTGGGAGAATCACACCCCCTGAAACATAGCGGAGATGAGGGGAACATTTTGTTTAACCTAGAAGAAGTGTAGTACCATCTTGCATGTATTTTCAGAGTTGTCTCCCGAATACTGAGGGACCTGGTACATTTCCGGAGATTTTCTAAACACTTGGGCCAGTCCAGCAACCCTGTGCTATCCCACAATCCTCCTCCCATTTGGCTCTATATGTCAAGGATCCATCTGTTTCCAGAGAGTTTGTGAGAGCATATATTTCTGAAGTAAGGGCCTTACCTCTGGGGTTATTCAAACATATATGTTCATATAATGAAAAGTTCACCCCCTTTGCAATAGCATAGTGGGAGGGATAAAAGTGTTTGATTTGGATTAAGTGAAAGATCTCCATATTGGGTGCCTGGTAATGGTCCTGGAGTGTTGAGAAGGGGATAAACTCTCCATTCCTGATCAGTTTATGAATCGCTCCACCACCCAAATTCCTGGTAGTTACCAAGGCCCAATGGGAAAGAAGGATTGGCCAAAAATTATGTCTGGGGTAGAGCCGGGGAGGTTAGAGATAGTCTCAACTTGTGTGGGTTCCAAAGACGTAAAGAATGGGCCTCAATGGTATTCTTTCTCGGAATTTCTGAAAGGGGGATTGCCTTTGTCCACAGAAGGCCTGGCAGGAAATACGGGGTAATGGTCCGAGCCTCGAATCGAACCCATGGTACCCTGGAGTCCGGAATACCCCATTGCGCCATTTGGGCAAATCTGGCAGCTAAAAAATAATGCCATAAGTTTGGGACTCCCATCCCACCTCCCATAGAAGAAGTGTAGAGTACAGCTCGAGAGAACCTAGGTTGGGATTGTGCCCATATGAAGCTGTTAATCTCCCTCTGAAACTTCACGATCATTGTTTTAGGAATACTAAGAGGGATTGACCTAAATAAATACAGAACCTTTGGGAGAATCGTCATCTTCACTGCTGTGATCCTACCCAAACATGAAATTCTAAATTTTCTCCATGTTTCATCAGTTGTTTAAGGCTAGCAAAAAGTGGTAAGTAATTTTGTGAGGTTAGGTTATGAATGTCAGGGGTAATATGGATCCCCAAGTAAGACAGGTGAGATTGAGACCATTGAAGTTGAAAAGTTTCTTTAAGGGACCGAAACAACGGATCAGGGATATTAACTGGCATCCCAGCGGATTTCCCTAGGTTTATGGTGAGGCCTGAGAGTTCTGAGAACCTGTGCAGCACCTGAAGCAAATTTGGTATAGATATTAGGTGGTTTGTGATAAAGAGTAACATATCATCCGCATACATACTAAGCTGGTATTGTTCCCTGTCCTTTACATATCCGGAGATATCCACATGTTGTAAAATTGCAATGGCCAGGGGTTCAATGGCCAGCGCAAAGAGTAGTGGGGACAGGAGGCACCCCTGCCTCGTCCCCCTGCCCACATTAAAGAATTGCAAGGTGTTACCAGGCACCCGGATCCTAATTTGGTGGTTGCTATATAACGCCTCAAATGCGTGTAAAAATTCCCCATGGAACCCAAATCATTGAAGGACCTCCATAAGGTATGGCCATGTCACATTTTCAAAAGCCTTATGTATGTCTTGGCTCAACAGTAAAAGTGACTGAGGTGAGATTAGCATCTTGTATTACATTGGCCACTAACCTGATGTTATCAGTAATCTGTCTCCCTGGTATGAAGCCCGATTGAAAGGGGGAGATAAGGCCCAGGATCACTGCCGCTAACCTATTAGTGAAGAGTTTGCTAAAAATGTTGACGTTCTTATTCATAACCGAGATAGGATGGAAATTAGCTAGGTTTAAATGATCCTTGCCCAGCTTGGGGATCAAGGACATACTGGCTAGCAGCATCTCCTCTGGGAACCCACCCCCCCCCCCCCTCCAGTAATGAATAAAACAGATGGGAGAGCTTAGGGGCAAGCAGATCTGAAAATTGCTTGTAATACACTGCAGAAAAGCCGTCTGGGCCTGGGGAGGAGCCCAACTTGAGTGTTTTAAATTACCTCACTGACTTCCTCCTCCGTGCAAGGGGCATTCAGATCAGTCAATTGGGATTGAGTTAGGGAGGAAATAGGCAAATCCCCAAGCCAGGCAAGTGAATCAGGAGAAATCTGGGTGTTCGTGTGGGCCATCAGGGAACTGTAGTACTTATGAAAAATGTTAATGATATCTGTTGGGTGAGTTACCACCTGGCCTCTCCCACCTTTTAAGTTTATATACATGTGTGGGTTTTATGGAGTTGTTCAATTTCCGTGCAAACAATGAGGTGTAGGAATTGCTGTGTAAAAGGGTTGGAAAGTACATAGATGCCATGATCAAGGATTTGGTATTCAACTTGCCTTCCTATATTCAGGACACCAACCAGGCACTGGCCAAACTAGCAAATGTACAGTTTCCGACCGGCACCATACTTGTGGGGCTGGACGTAGAATCTCTTTATACGTCCATTCCCCATGAGTGTGGTATACGCGCGGTCTCCCATTTTTTGGATAAGAGACACCCTGAATTGGGAGCACATAATGAATTCCTACTGGAACTATTAGAGTTCCTCCTAACCAACAATTGCTTCCAATCCTTGGGGGTCTCTTACAGACAGGTAAGAGGCACTTCCATGGGAGCCCCTTGGGCTCCAGCCTATGCTTGTCTCCATTTGGGGCTTTGGGAGGAGGAGATAGTGTACACCTCGCCGATGTACCTGAGCCACGTTTTCATGTGGCTCAGGTACATCGATGATGTGTTGGTCCTCTGGAGGGGCACGCTCAATGAGGTACAGGACTTTGTGCCTATGCTTAACAACAACAATCGCAACATCAAACTCACTTATGTAGCGGATCCTTGTACTATCTCATTCTTGGATCTCACAATTACTCTGGTGAATGACACAATTGAAACCAAAACATTCCGGAAGCCCACAGCGGCCAACACATTACTCCAGGCAACTAGTTGCCATCCCCGCTCCCTAATTGCAGGGATCCCTGTAGGCCAATTTCTCAGATCACGCCGAAATTGCTCCAATAACGCAGAATATAGATCTGAATCTCAAGAGGTTTATCGGAGATTCCGTGAACGCGGCTACTCACATAAAATCCTGAGAAAAGCACGTTCCAAGGCCTCAAAGCGCAGTCGAGCTGATCTGTTGGCTGGAGCCGCTGTTTCGCTCCCTGAAAACGCGTCGGGTAGTAGTGAGACATCGGCTCCTCGTATGATCACTCGATATGGGGCCCAATGGGATGAAACCAAAAAGATTCTGACAAAACATTGGCCGGTGTTAACTAAAAACCCTATTTTGCGAGAGATTGTGGGCCCCCGACCTTTACTGGTCGCCAAAAGGGCCCCCAACCTCTCCGATTTATTAGTACACTCTGAATATAGACGCTCTCCCTCCCTACCTTCCACCTCCAATTGGTTAACTGACCTCCAGGTCAAACCCGGAATGTACCCTTGTGGTCACTGTGGAGTGTGCCGATATGTTGACCGCACCGACACTTTCCACAGTGCCAACCAAAAAAGATCATTCAAAATACGGAGATTTATTAATTGCTCTACTGCAAAAGTCATATATCAGATAACTTGCCCATGTAACAAAATTTATGTCGGGAAGACAAAACGTCCACTCAAGGTCAGAATTAACGAACATTTAACCAGTATCAAATCCAAGAAAAAAGGAGGAGGAAAAACCTTTGGCACTCCATTTTAAACAGTTTCATGGAGGCAAGGTTGATGGTTTGAAAGTCAAAGGTATATTTTCACTAGATCTCCCTGCCAGAAGGGGCGATTTTGACAAAATTCTTCTGCAGAAAGAGAAGATGTACATTTTTCTATTGAACTCCATGACACCCGTGGGACTCAACACGGAGTGTAATTTATCCGTATTTTTGGAGCCTTAGATTTATATTTATCCTCTGAACCCTAGACTATCAAAATTCTTTTTTCCCCCTTTCCCCCTTCCCCCCCTCCCTTCCCCCCCCCCTTTCCTTTCCCCCCTCCCCACGACCATTTCCCCTTTTCCCTCCCTTCCCCCCCCCCTTCCTCACCTTCTCCTTCCCCTTTTCCTCTTCCCCCCCCCCCTCCCTTTCTTCTCCCCCCCCCTCCCCCCCTCCCCATCCTTCCCCCTCCCCTCCCCTCCCCCTACCACAATCCCCCCCCTTTTCCCTATATGATCGGATAGTCTGTGGATAAGATTCATCCTTTCAATTAAGGGATCTATATCAACTATCTTTACCTATTGTTCAGTACCTTTATTCATATTTATGTCCATGCTAACAGTAACTTGATGGCAAGATGATGATTGTATGAATATCCGCAAATGTTTTATTTTCTGTTTATATCTGTATTTTGACATTTCCAATCTTGATCGGTGTAATCACAACTTCAGGGCCACATTTTCCCACACGCTTCTTTTCCTTTTCTCAAACAAGTTAATCTGGATGACAGTATAAATGGTTACATGTAATAGTGCCATCTGGTGGCCTTTGGTAAGAATCACAGCCACTTTTCTTATTACTTACCCAATGGATATATAAGGCCCCCAGAGACAGATGACCATAGCTTTGAAAAAGTCCGGATTGGCCCGGACGAAACGCGTCAGCATACGCGTCACCAGTCTCCTCCCACCACTTGTCCGCCCATCCCCACCCTACACGCGGAAGTGCGGGACTCTATGCGTACGCTTCACGTGGAAGCCACCAGCTGATCTCTCCGATCACTTCCATCCACTCTGCCCCGCACTCAGCCCTTTCTGGCACATCGGCAGCCTCACGGCAACACCGAACGGATCCATCCCACAACCAACAGGACGGACACTTCTTCTGTCCCCACCATCCTACCATTGAAGTGGAAGTCACGGACAGACTGATCCTGTCGTATCAAAGCGGTGGTAAGCAGAATGAACTGCAACGCTGCTCAGCAGGAATAACCCTTTATGCAGCCCGACTGTTCGGATGAAGCTGGGTGAGATTGTTCTATATCTACCTGATTGCCTTCCACTTGTTTGCATACTGATATTGAGCTTTCTCATTGTAAAGTAACGCATACGCATAGCTCTATCTACAAGGTACCATATATCTTTATGCAAGTCCCGATGCACGATTAGGTGAACAATTTCATCATATCACAAGGACAAAGTGTCCACCCTGGACTTTACCATTTTGGGACATTCCCATGTTCATATGTACCTTGTCTGATTCATCCCGACAATTCAATTATTCACTCAATGCGTCAATGTGTAGTGACCCTGTGGTTGACTAATTGGAATACTGACCAACCAATGGCCTAGCATGCCGATTCAGTTAAATCTAAAATTACTCACCCAAGGTCCATTACACATTGTGGTGGCACTAGCTTGAATGTTCATGGCCGGCTTGTGTGTGGGAGTCTGTTTGTTTTAACTATAGACAACGTTGTCTCTTTTTTACTTCTTCAATTGTGGTGGTGTTTTTTCTTGTTTAATTACTTTTTGAGCTCAATTTTCATGTCAGTTACCAATAAATTATGTTTAAATTGGCTTTGTGACCCGGTATGAGTGCTTTTGGTGGCATCACCTTTCCTTTTTTCGTGACAATTTTCAACTCAGGGGTCTGCATCATAACTGATGAATAGCCAATGTTACTTGGGAATACAATCCCGCGTATATCATTAACATCAATCACACCTTTACGGGGGACCTTTTAACAAATATTCTCTACGTAAAAGGAATTTAGCTTTGGACCACCTCAAAGCTTTCTCCGTCTTGTAAGGAAGCAGTGAGTCCAATTCCTTTCTTTTAGAAAGGATAAGTTCCAAAGTGGAGGGGTTAAGAGAGCTCTGGTGGTCTCTATATAGGTTTTGAATCTCCTGTGTAAGGGTGAGAATAGACGACCATCTAGCTTTGTTAGCATCCGAGGTCAGCTTGATAAGGTGTCCCCCTTAGGACTGCCTTGTGTGCTGTCCATATAGTGGAAATTGGGATGTCAGGGGTGGTATTAATGCGAAAATAATCTGTGATGTGACTCCTAATCATATCCTGTATTCCGGGATCTGTTACCAGGGTTTCGTTAATTCTCCAGGAATACAAACCATGGGATAATCCCACTAAACAAGTAGTAAAGGACACCATCTGATGGTCTGACCAAGGTCAGCTGTGTATGGAGGCCTTTCTGGAATTCGCTAAAATTACCGGGGTGCAAAAAAGGTAGTCTAGTCTGGCATACATGTCGTGGGGGTGAGAGTAATGGGTGTAGTCCCTAGCCCCCACCTTCAAGGCCCTCCATGAGTCGATCAATTGGAGTGCATTGAGGTTTTTGAGCATTGCCTTGGAAAAGGACCCCAAACCGGGAGAAAGGCGACTTCTGTCTAGCTGTGGGGAGGCTACCAGATTAAAGTCCCCCCCCAGAATCATATGGGGTGACTGAAACTTCCCCAGCTTCTCAAAAAAGGAGGTGAAAAAAAGAGGATTGCCTCTAATTTGGGGCATACACATTTGCAACCGTGAGTTCCCTGCCAGACAGACTACCCTTTAACCGGTTCCACACCGCCTATCGTGTATTCACGGCGGCAGTGTGGACGCTCAGCGCGAATCGTGGGTGGACGCTAGGGGGCTCAGCGTGCCGCCGTACTCCTGAGGAGTGTGCCCGCGGCTCGGGCGGACCCGATGTCCACCGGCGATCCACGATAAGCGGCCACAGCCAAAGAACGGGGAACTGCTGATGTAAACATGGTGGTTCCCCGCTCTTTTAGTGGGGGCATAGGAGATCTACTGATCCCTGTCACTGGGATCAGTTAGATCTCTTATGCCCCCCCCCCCCCCAGTTAGAACACGCCCAGGGAATCCACTTAACCCCTAGATCTCCCCCTGCAGGTTAACCCCTTCCCTGCCAATGACATTTATACAGTAATCAGTGGACATTTAAATTTCTGATCGCTGAATAAATGTCATTGGTCCAAAAAAAGTGTAAAAAATGTCCGACATGTCCGCCCCAATATCGCAGTACCGCTAAAAATCGCAGATCGCCACCATTACTAGTAAAAAAAAACCCCAGAAATTAATTCTCATCATCCGTAAACACGGCCACTTTTGCGCAAACCAATCAATAAATGCCGATTGCGATTTTTTTACCAAAAATATGAGGAAGAATATAAATTGGCCATAACCGATGGAAAAAAAATTTTTTTTATATATTTTTTTGGATTTGTATTTCAGCAAAAAGTAAGAAATTTGGGTTTTTTTACAAAATTGTCGCTCTTTTGTTTATATCGGTGATCAGAAATGACGCAGAGGTGATCAAATACCACCAAAAAAAAACTATTTGTGGGAAAAAAAGGATGCAAATTTAGTTTGGGTACAACGTCGCAGGACTGCGCAATTGTCAGTTAAAGTGACGCAGTGCCAAACTGCAAAAAGTGCTCTGGTCAGGAAGGGGTAAAACTTTCCGGGGCTGAAGTGGTTAAAATAATATACCTGCTGTCACTAGCTCTGTAAATATGCTGGACCTGGAAGGGTAGAGACTGGTGTATGAAGACGGCGACTCCCCTAACCTTGCCCGAGGCCAATGTGAAGAATGAACGGTTAAAAGCCCTATGTAAATATGTAGGGTGATTTGTTTTGGAAAAATGTGTCTCCTGAAGGAGAATTATTTTAGCAACTAAATGCTTATAGTGTAGGAATGCTTTCCTCCTTTTATTAGGTGAATTAAAGCCCTGCACATTATGCGATATGCATGTAATAGCCATATATGAGTTGCATAGCTTTGTACCACAGGAGGGTTATCGGGAAAGCGATATTGTTGGGCATAAGGCCAAGGTGGGCAGGAAGTCGCCGTCTCCCCCATCTAAAAAACAACCACAATCCAATAGTATAGACTATAGGCAATTGTAAAGTTAGTGAGGTACTATTGTGAATTATAGGTACCGTTCCCCAAGAATAACATAACCAATCGAATAAAAACATAAAAAACCTGAAAAAAAAAAAGCAGAACATATTAAAGATAACTTGCTATCGGGAACAGAGACCATAAGGGTCCCTGATCTGTAAAACCAGAAGGTGAGATCAGAGGATCTCCAACTCGGTGTACCTGAGATGCGCAGGGGGCACCCCAAGAGGTGTCCTCCGAGCGAGACGGGAAGACCGGGTGAAGGGTGCATGATCAAAGGAAACCAAGGGCATGGGCCTATTAAATAATGTCATATCTTCTCACACAATAGCTATGAAGGGGTCATGTCCACAACGTAAACCCGTTCACTCGGGTGCTAGTTGCCTCCCATTAGTCTGAACGGGGGGGTAACAAAACGGAAATATGAATAGAGACAAGCGCGCCAGACCTAAGCGCAGTAAATCAAAACCACAATTTACTAAACAGATGAGGATGGGTACCCCCAAGAGCTGTTGGTAGAGTAGCAGGTCGTCTGACCTGCTACTCTACCAACAGCTCTAGTGGCATCCCAGCGTAGGCTTACAGCAGGAATGTGACACAGCCTTCGAGCTAAAGCGGAATTTATGCTCTTTTTGCTTTTAATCTTGAGAGTACCCATCCTCATTATCTGTTTAATAAATTGTGGTTTTGCTTTACTGCGCTTAGGTCTGGCGCGCTTGTCTCTATTCATATTTCCTACAGAGTTGCTTGTACTCATCTGGCTGCTGCCCCTATCCGCTAATCATCACCACATTGCCTAGGCTATGTGCTTAGACCCATTTTAAGAGACTTTATGGACTATGTTTTTAGGACTTTTGTCTGAGGTTTCTTCCATCACTACTGGCGCCATTCTCTTTTCCATAACAAAACGGAAACCCTGGGGGTCCCATCCAGGGAAAGTCATTGTCACTTTTACGGAGTCTCTATGACAGCATGGGACCCCCGGCGAGAAAGCTCGATCACTCAGGGAGTCAGCATTGGGAAACGGGTGGGGAGTAGTATGTTGTCTGTGGCATCGTTCCAGTTGACCAGGAGTAACAGTGTATGCAGGCAAAAGTCCAAGGGAGAGTCATCAGGCTTTACTACATTCCATACCCTGGGTCTGAGACAAACGTGTTTCAAAGTGCCTGCCAAGATAGGGAGTATAGGGTAAACATCGTAGAGAAGTACCCGAGGATTAACACTGTAAAGGGCAATAATCTACAACATCTGTGGGTAGTGGTAAGGTATCTCAAGCTTGCTCGTGAGGTTCATGTTGTCCACCATCATGGTGGGTTCTGCGGCGGTCACGTCTAAGAGGCGGGGTGCTCCATAGGGGAGAGATCCTGGGGGATGGCGGGGGCCGTTGAGCTTGCTCTTCTTCCAAGAGGCCCAACTTTACAATTATGTCCCGGCCTTCAGAAAGTGTGGTGGCAATATAGGTGGAACCGTTATGAGGAATAATCAACATAAAGGGAAAACCCCAGCGATATCTGATGCGAGCTGCAGCTAATGCTGTACTGATGTCTTTAAACTTCCTCCGTCTCTCTAAAGTTGCCTGTGATATATCTGGGTAGATCTGTAACGCAACTCCATCCAGGGTAATGCCTGGGGGTATTCCTGGCGATCCTCAGAATCTCTTCTTTGGTCAGAAAATCTTTCAAACACAGGACGATGTCGATAGGGGTTTTGTCTGGGAGAGGCTTTGCTCTGAGAGCCCCATGTACCCTGTCGCACGTGAATGAGGCGGCCGCCATATCTGGTAGCAGGCTCTTGAAGAGTTTGATCGTGTACGGGATCAGATCCGTAATCGATTCCGGAACCCCCCTTATGTGCAGATTATTGCGCCTGTTCTGGTTGTCGAGATATTCGACATGCGACTGTAGTTGCATTAAGGCATTAGAGAGGGCCTCATGTTCCATATATAGATCAATATAAGCGATGGCTAGCTCGTCGTGCTTCGATTCCAGCTTGTCAGTGCGAGATCCCAGTGAGGCAATCTCTTGGGAGAGAGTGGTGGTAGATTTTTGCAGCTCGTTCTTAAACTTTAAAATAAGCTTGGTGCAAAGGGCTTCTAGACTATGGTCTAAGTCTTCTTTCGTGAGGGGAGAGCACTCACCGTCCATCTGTGCTGATTGCGGCTCCTACGTCTGCTGAGGTGTGGTGGAGGCCTCCGAACGCGAGGCCTTCCTATTGGAGCCATTTCCCACTATCTTGCTCTGCTCGCGTGCTCTGAGCAGGTAGTGAGTAAGGGACCTCTGAGCACATCCGCGTCGCTTTTTTCCGGAGTTCGGCATACAAAACCCGCCGTGTGAGATAGAAGTGATCGTGTGGGTTGCCGAAGAGATCTCTCGGTACCGTGATTGTGGCCGTTTCCCTGGCTTGGTCGGAGCTCTAAGTGCGTCTGCTCTCCACCATGTCGCGCATGTGCCCCCCTGCCACAGGTATTTTGGCCATTTTGTGTGCACGAAGCTCAGTTTGAGAGTGCAAAAAGGCCGCACCACTAGCCTGCCCAACTCTACTGGCACAGGCCACATGATGTATGTGATATTGTGAATGAATGTGTACTACTACACTACGGCCACCACTGAGAATATTTTGGCCATTTTGTCTGTAAACTGGGTTCAGTTTGAGAGCGCCAATGGCCATGCCTCTTGCCTCTCTAACTCCGCTGACACATGTGAGGCCACATGTATTATGGTATTGTGAATGTGTACTACTACACTACTGGCACCACTGAGATTATTTTGGGCATTTTATGTGCACTAAGTTCAGTTTGCTTAGCCAGCCAGGAGGAGGGTAATGATAATAGTGCCTACTGGGCCTGGCCCAGTAGGCACTACCATGTTTGTTTTCGCCTTCATCCTACCCCTCCCCTTTTGTTTTTATGCTGATAGTTTGAATTTCCCAGCCTTGCCTGAACTGAGGACTCCCAGTCATACCAGCTCCTATACCACGGTGCCACCACTGCTGCTTCCCAAGAAGTACCGCCTGTCTGTCTATTGCAACTCCTAAGCATTGCCTTGGCTTCATCACGGTAAGCAAATACACAATTTGCTGTAGTGTGTCAACAAATGATCTTCTCTAGTGAGTCTCATGGTGTTCTTCTCTCTTTCTTTGTGTTTTAGGGCTACCCCATCTGCTCCGGCTCCACTCTCCCAGCATACCTGCCTGTGTAACTCTGCTCACACAAGCCACAGAAGGTATATATGCTAGTACTACTCATCCACTAAGATTATGTTGTGCATTTTGTGTGCACTAAGTTCAGTTTGCTTGTTCAGCCTCCTTTACCCTCTCCTCTCCCTTTTTGTTTTATTACTGAATGATAGATTTTCCTGCACTCGTTGGACTGTGGACTCCCAGTCACGCCAGCTCATATACCACGGTGCCACCACTGCTGCTACCCAAAAAGTACTTCCTGCCAGTTTCAACTCATGAGAAGCATTCCATTGGTTTCATCATGGTAAGCAAATACATGATCTGCTGTAGTGCGTCTCATGGTGTTCTTCTCTCCCTCTTTGTGTTTTAGGGCTACCCCATTTGCTCTGGCTCCCCTCACTCAGCATGCTTGCCTCTTTAACTCTCCTGTCACAGGCCACATGATGTATGTGATTTTGTGAATAAATGTGTACTGCTACACTATGGCCACCACTGAGATTTTGGGCGTTTAGTGTGTGCACTAAGTTCAGTTTGAGAGTGCCAAAGGCTTCACCACTTGCCTGCCTAACTCGGCTGACACAGGTGAGGCCACATGTATACAATTGTGAATGTGTACTACTACACTAATGGCACCACTGGTGAGATTATTTTGGGCATTTTATGTGCACTAAGTTCAGTTTGCTTGGACAGTCAGCCTCATTTACCCTCCCTTTTTATTTTTGTGCTGCTAGGCTGGATTTCCCTGCACTCACTGGACTGTGGACTCCCAATCATGTCAGGTCCTATACCACGGTGCCACCACTGCCACAACCAAAGAAGTACAGCCTGCCTGCTTGTTGCAACTCCTGAGAAGCATTCCGTTGGCTTTATCACAGTAAGCAAAAACATAATTTGCTGTAGTGTGTCAACAAACGATCTACTCTACTGAGTCTCATGGTGTTCTTCACTCCCTCTCTGTGTTTTAGGGCTACCCCATCGGCTCCGGCTCCAATCGCTCAGCATGCTTGCCTGTGTAACTCTGCTCGCACAAGCCACAGAAGGTATACAGTCAGGTCCATAAATATTGGGACATCAACACAATTCTAATCTTTTTGGCTCTATACACCACCACAATGTATTTGAAATGAAACGAACAAGATGTGCTTTAACTGCAGATTTTCAGCTTTAATTTGAAGGTATTTACATCAAAATCAGGTGAACGGTGTAAGAATTACAACCGTTTGTAATATGACTATGCATAAAAAAACTGTGCTTGCTTCCAGCATGGGAAATGAGAAAGTGAGTAATGGCAGCAGCATTGTTTACTTTTAATTTAAAAGTGGACAATGCCATTGCCTAAAGGCAGAGACAAAATGCATGTGAGGTAACGCAGAGCGACACTACTGCTTCACTCTGCACCAACTTGCAGTTATTTCATCTCCACACTAAAGAAAATGCACACACTGAGCATGCAATCTGTGTGCTGCCCCCTGCTGCACACTCAATCTGTCAAAAAAACAAGGACATTTGACGACGCACCTTGCAGTAAATGGGCTAATAGCTGCATGCTATTCAGCAGACAAGGGTAATTGGATTTACCTTTTTAAAATGTATTTTTTTGCTACATTACAACAGCTTTAACCACTTGCCGACCGTGTAATGTAACACGGCCGCAAGTGGGATCCATTGTTCTGGGTGGACGTACTATAATGTCCTCCTAGAATCGCGCTCCCGCGTGCCCCCTGGGAGCATCCGTGACCGCCGGGTCCGTGAGACCCGGCGGATCACGGTAAATGGCCGCTTGCAGCAGCCGTTTACCACAGGATCGCTCCGTCAAATGACGGAGCATCACATGTAAACAAGCCGGCGTAAGTGCTGGCTTGTCTCTCCCTTCTCTGCACCGATCGGTGCAGTGTGACAGGAGAGGGGGGAGAGAGAAGATGCAGCGGTGCTGTGGGCAGGATCTGAAGTGCCCACAGCACCGCTATGTGCCAGGCAGGGACCCCCATCCAGCTTCACCCATGCAGCCATAGCCGTGCACCCTCATCCATGCCCCCTCATCCATGCCCACCCATCCGTGCCCACCCATCTGTGCCCACCCATGCATCCGTGCTCACCCATTCATCACCCATGCATCCGTGCTCACCCATCCGTGTCCACCCATCTGTCACCCATGCTCACCCATACATCCATGCTTACCCATCTGTGCTCACCCATCTGTCACCCATGCATCTGTGCTCACCCATGCATCCGTGCTCACCCATCCATCACCCATGCATCCGTGCTCACCCATCCATCCATCACCCATGCATCCGTGCTCACCCATCCGTTCTCACTCATCCGTCACCCATGCATCCGTGCTCACCCATCCATCACCCATGCATCCGTGCTCACCCATCCATCACCTGTGCATCCATGCTCACCCATCTGTACTCACCCATCCGTCACCCATGCATCCGTGCTTACTCATCCGTGCTCACTCATCCGTCACCCATGCTCACCCATCCGTGCTCACTCATCTGTCACCCATGCATCCGTGCTCACTCATCCGTGCTCACTCATCTGTCACCCATGCATCCATGCTCACGCATCCAGCCATGCTCACCCATGCATCCGTCCTCACCCATGCAGCCTCATCCGTGCTTACCCATCCAGCCTCATCCGTGCTCACCCATGCATCCGTGCTCACCCATCCAGCCATGCTCACCCATGTATCCGTGCTCACCAATCCAGTCATGGTCACCCATGCAGCCTCAACTGTGCTCACCAATCCAGCCGTGCTCACCCATGCATCTATGCTCCGCCATCCATCCATGCTCACCAACCCATCCGTGCTCACACATCCATCTGTGCTCACCCATGCATGCGTGCTCACCCATCCATCTGTGCTCACCCATGCATGCGAGTTCACCAATGCATCCGTGCTCACCAATGCATCCGTGCTCAGTCATCCCCATCTACGGCTTATTCACCCCATTCGTGCTCATTTATGCCTCATTCATGCTCATCCATACCACATCAGTTCTCATCCATGACACATCCATGCCACTACAGTACCCATCCGTGCCACTACAGCACCCATCAGTGCCACCACAGTGCCTCACAATAATGTAATAGGTAGTCAAATTAGATTTGAAATTTATGCCGCCCCTAGAACGCCTGATGGTGCACCCTGCATGTTGGGCCTCTGTATGTGGCCAGGCTGTGTAAAAGTGTCACACATGTGGTATCACCATACTCGGGACAAGTAGCAGAATATATTTTCGGGGTA
>BLSH010366123.1:703076-719623 GCA_018402905.1 Glandirana rugosa
CCGCTCTTAAAGCGGCGTTCGTCCCTGGACAGAAAAGCCCAATCTTCTCCAAAAAAAGCACGGTGACCGCGGCCGGCACGATCACCCCCTGGTCTGATAGTGCCTGAACCGCCCCGAAAAGGGCCTCCCGACGTTGATGCGGGAGTCTTATGTTCGATGGGAAGAACCTGTCTGGGGGTAGAGCGCTGAACTCTATCCTGTACCCGGAGGACATCACTTCCTGCACCCACCGGTCGGAAATGCGGGCAGTCCACCTGTCTGCGAACCCCAGAAGACGTCCCCCCACCCGATCGTCGGGTGGGGGCAACCCATCATGCAGAGGGGGGCTTATCCTCTGCCTTTTCGTTCTTGCATTGCCAGGGTCTTTTACCGGCCCCTGAGCAGCCTTGCCAGCTCGCGGGCCCTTGCCTGTGGCGCCAGTGGCACGAAAAAAACCTCTTCTAACCCGAAAAGACAGGTCCCTGCTTGCGGCGAAATTCTCGCCACCTGGGCTCCGGAAGAAAGGTACTCTTCCCGCCCGTGAAATCCTTAATGATCTCGTCCAACTGGGGCCCAAATAGACAGCCATCCTGAAAGGGGAGGTCCGCTAAACCTTTTTTGGAAGCGTAGAAACCCGACCACGAACGCAACCAGAGGACCCGTCTGATAATGACTGCAAAAACAGACATTTTGGACAACATAGGGAGCAGGTCTAGGGCTGCATCACACAGGTATTTGATACCATGAAACACATGATCCACTTTCTGCGACGCTTCAAGCATTCTGCCGCAGTCCAGATCGTTCCACAGCTCCGCCGTGCATTTACATAGATATTGCGCCCGCCATGGCAGACGCCAGGGCCAGTCGCAAGGCCGAACCAGCCAAAATGAAAAGTGCCTTAGCGTCCTCCTATCGGCAAAATCCTTAAATGACGGCGACTCCTCCAGGGGAATAGTCGTTGCCTTGTTCAGTCGTGCCACCGGTGGGTCCACCGAAGGGGAAGCCCACTTTTTTGTAAAACTATCCTCAAAGGGATACCAGATTACGAAACGCTTAGGCATGGTGAAGGAATGCTGCGGGCGCTGCCATTCCTGATAGATCAAATGATCAAAAAATGTATGATAAGGGTAAGCTATGGGTGACCTAGGGGGCTTGGCAGTCCCGCAGACATAAGTAGACATCTGGGACTCACCATCTTGGTTCAGTCGCAAAGATGCACGGATGCTAGCAATTATTGCAGACATCAGCGCCATTTCGCGCGCTGCCTTCGCCCTCTGGTCTTCCTCCAAATCTGAGGGATAAAGTTCACCCTCAGAAAGCTCCACGGGGGGTACCCATGACCCCCGACGCTACTTCTGGTTCGGAATCCTCCCCTGAAGAACAAGGGGGCACTTTTTAGGGGCCCCCGGGCCCTGCTCGGCCCCCCCTGGGAAAAAAATCCCCAAATACCTCCCCAGCTGTTCTAGGGACACCAGGGATCCCAACACAGGCTGCGCTGCATCTAAGTCCTCTTCATAGGGCCCTGCAGGGTCATCTGCCATCGCACCCACAGATTGAGCACACACAGTGAAAACAACCACTAGCGGCACCCCCACACAGCAAACACACCACCGCCCCTCAGAACGCCAGGGAGACCCAGGAGGACTGCACCCACCGCCACCAGCACCCCTAGGAAGCCAGCTATACTTGCTGTCTTTGCCACCAAGCAACGTCCTGTGGACCGCCAGAGAGCTTGTGCCATCAGCAGCAAGCAACGCTGTCCCAACAAAGTGAAAGGAAAAACTTCAGCAGCATGTTTTTCACAGCATGCAGGGACTCCAATATGGCCACTGAGGACATCCACTAGAGACCAAAGGGCTGCTGAACACCGAGGCTCTGGCAAAATGGCCGCCACAGCATGGTATGAAAAACCCAGGGAAAATGGCCGCGGCTACGGCAAAATGCCGGCAATCCGCCGCAAAATGGCGGCGGATTGCCGCATGACGACTTAGGCGGTCTGCACATAGTGCTAGCGCGGGGGGGGGGGGGGAAGGGACGAAAGGACCCAGGAGAGCCCCAGCGACCCGCCTCTACCGGCGGCTAACGCATGGCAGAATGCCAAAATCACCCTGCGGCCCCCCCCAGCGCCCCTAGGGGGGCTGAGGGGGGGCTCACTCACCACTCCTGACGGGCGCAGCGGGTAGCCACCCAATCGCAGACTTTTCTCCCCAGCTGGGGAGGGATGCTGCTGGCCACAAGCCCCTGGACAGGATCAAAACTGGGCACAAGTGAGGATCACCCACTGGCCGTCCGCACGGAACAGGCACGATGCGGCGGGACCCACTAATATTCTGGGACTGGCTGGCATCAGTTGGCCACGCTGGGGAAAGTACAAGATTTTTCAGGAACCATTGCCCCAGCTGGCTTCTTGATAGTAGTCTTCATTAGCTTGAGGAAAAAAAAGGGATTTTATTAAAACTTACCGTAAAATCCTTTTCTCCAAGTTCACGGACAGACGCAGCTCTTCATTACGTGTGGGGGTTTATGCTTGTCCAACTAGGAGTTAACTAGGCAGGGAAAAGAAACAGCTGGCCCCTCCCATGGGGCCGTCCTCTCTTCCCACATAAACCCTCTCCATAGCCTAGCTCAGCAGTTCGTACACAAGCCATACAGAAAACAGAGCACAGAGGGGTGGGTGCTGTGTCTGTCAGTGAACCCGGAGAAAAGGATTTTACGGTAAGTTTTAATAAAATCCCTTTTTCTCCTACATTCACTGACAGACACAGCTCTTCATTACGTGTGGGGATGTCCCCAAGCTGTGTCAAAAAGAGGGGTGGGTAAACAATAACTAACTGTACCCAACAGAACCTCTAAGGAGGCGCCAGACGCGCCTACACTGCCGCCTGCAAAACTTTGCAGCCAGAGGCAGCATCCGAAGATGCTAGCACATAATTCTATAAAACTTAGAGAAAGTGTGTGCCGAGGCAAAAGAGGCCGCCTTGCACACCTGTGACACCAAGGCCTGGTGTCTAAAAGCCCAGGGAGTACTAACAGCCCGGGTATAATAAGCCGTGACCGGAAAGGGGGACCTTGCCCCGAAAGAATATGCATGGGTCACCGTTTGTCTAATACAATGAAAGTAGTAGCCGAGGAGGCCGCCAAGCCTTTGCGCGGACCCCCTATCAGCACAAATAAGGCATCAGCCTTCCGAAAAAAAGGCTGTAGCAGCTAAATACATTCGTAAGGCCCTCACTACGTCCAAGGCATGCAACTTAATTTCATTTGGGTGTGATGGACGAGGGCACAAAGAATGAAGAACAATATCTTCATTAATGTGAAAAGAAGAAACCACCTTCAGAAGGAAGGAAGGAAGCAAGGAAGGGGTCACAAGACTGCCTCGTCCTTATGCAGGACCAGGTAGGAAGACGTGCACGATAGTGCTGCCAAGTCAGACACCCCTCTGGCGGAAGTGACGGCAGCCAAAAAGCCACCTTTTGCGACCGCAGTTGTGAGGGAATCACCCTGATATATACATAGGGTGGTTCCTGAGGTACAGAAAGTACCAAAAACAGATCCCACTGGGCCATCGGGTCTTCACCCGAAGCGCCACAAGTCGCATACCTTGTACAAAGGTACGAATCAACGAGTGCGAAGCCAAAGGACCCTGGAAAAGAATTGCCAGAGCCAATCTCCAGCCCTTGAGAGTACTCAAGGCCAGTTTTTTTTTTTTTCTTCAGGTCCTGCTGCAAAAAAATCAGGACCCTGTACACTACGTGAGAGCGAGGGTTACGACCCTCCGCCTCGCACCAAGCTATAAAAGCATTTTAGGTGTGGAGGTAACTCTTGCGAGAAGTACACTTGCGAGCCCTCAACAAGGTAGGGAACAAGGAGTCAGCGACTCCCCTGTCTCTTAGTGCCTGGGACTCAATAGCCGGGCCGTCGAAGCCAGCGAAGGTAAGGCAGGGTGCAAAATGTGCCCCTGAGACAGTAGATAGTCTCGCAGTGGGAGCCGCCAGAGGGCGTTTGCCACCATTTGCACCACATCGGCGTACCAAGTGCGCTGAGGCCAATCTGGAGCCACCAGGATTATTGGTATTCCCTCCGCCACTATCCTGCATATCAAACGCGGTAGAAGTTTTAACAGAGGGAAGGCGAAACAGAAGACGATAACGGCCCCAAGGGGCCACCAGGGCGTCCGTGGTCACTGCCAACGGATCCTTCATTCTGAACACAAGGGTCTTGTGATTAAACCGGGACGCCAAGTGATCCAGGTCCGGCGTCCCCCATCTGCGGCAAATCTGGTTGAACACCTCCGGGTGGGGAGACCACTCTCCCTGGTCCAGCGTCTGGCGACTGAAAAAGATATAAGGAATAGAGACAAAACTCCCACACTCTGCTAGTAAATTCAATCTCTATTACCCGCGCCTAATATGATTCATTGACCCAAAGAAATTAATATTTGTACATTTGTCAGCAGCCACCTTTGAATTCCGATATATATGTGTAAACAACAAGAGTTATACTACTCCACAACTTATGAATCAGCATAAACCCATGTGGTAGCGCTCATAGCTCAGTCAGTTAGTCCCAAGACTAAATAGTCCAAACAAGTCCAACACAAGCAGTCCCAATGGTTAATTGTTCAAATGATCCACAGGTCAACAATCTACCTCGTGCAATGAAGATAACACAGTGATTCCCTTCACCAGTGGATGTACTCTTACCAGAAACGGATGCCTGCCACTCTCGTGTACAGGCTGCTGCGCTTTTTGTGCTACTTAGTGCACCTCTCCAGTTCAGGTCTCCTCTCCTTTCTATCCGTCACCCGTGCTCCTCATATAGGTATAGGTTGGTACAAGGATATATGGGAGAAGGATATATAGAAAGCCACAATAGTGTGATACCGTTTTTAACTTTCAATTTATTGTAATTAAAAAATGCATTTAAAACCAAAAAGGAAAATCCAAAGTAAAATCAGCAGTTGCCACTAGGGGTCACTGTCCCCTTAGGTAATCTCCTTACCAGAGACTTGATAAAATACAGCTTAGTTACGAGTAGGACGCCAGCTGTTACCGGAGCCTTTTTTTAGACACCGCTCCCCGCTCGTCACTGTCTATCCCGACCCGCAGGACACACTCGACAGGCCAGGGTGCCTGCGTCCTCTTTCCTGATGGTCGCCACCGCACAGCTACAATCCTCAGACGCGTTTCGTCTGTCCAGACTTCTACCTGTGAGTAGCTGTGCGGTGTGGTGAGCGCCAATAAATACTACCATTAACCCCTCCCTGCCTCTGAACATCCACATTCGGTGTCCCCAAAGGCTGGAAGCGGGCGGCGTCCTCCTCTTACATCATGCAATATCATAAAAAGTTATCATTCCACATTGTGTACTCATCTAGACTGCATATCCGATATAAGAGAGAAGACCTTGACCTGCCTTCATAATCTATGTTGGTCTATTATAGATAAAAGCAAATTTAATATATCAATAAGATAAATCGGTATTCACAACTAGAGAATATTAGAACACACAGGCTGTAACAAAAACAATATCCCTTTAGCGTATAGATCCTAAAGCAGGCAGGCGAGATTCTTTAAACATTCACTCTCCCCCGAACAAAACAATATAATAGTACCATCCTATACCCATCTCCTATGGGAGACCTATGAATAAGTTCCAGACTTATATAGATACCCATAAATACATCAGGAATTTGAACCTGAAAAAGTATTTCCTGACCCATCCTGCATACCCGATCCAAAGAAATGTATTTAATAAGGATCATGTGGATAGTGGACTACGTAAGAAGTCCACTTTTAACCCTCAAGTATCACAAAACCACCATATAGAAGTATTCAAGTCATTAGTATTACAAGATTTGGAAGCATTGAGGCCGAAAAAGGACATCAACCCACATTACATAGTGCAAGGCATAAAAAGTCTGGAAGAAAGAAAGAATATCATTATAAGATTGGCTGACAAAGGAGGGGGAGTGGTCGTGATGGACAAACAGGCCTACCATGAACAACTATCGGGCATGCTGGATGATATAACGACGTATAAAAAATTGAGGAGTGATCCCACTGACCTATATAAAAAACAACTCTTTGAATTAGTAGATAAGGGATATAAAACACATGCGTTAAATAAGAAAGAGAGAAGGTATTTGACACCTACTGTGTGCCGTATCCCAATAATTTACACTCTTCCTAAGATACACAAGAGTACCACCGCCCCACCTGCTAGGCCAATTGTGAACGGGATTGGGTCTGTCACCGCGAGAGTAGGCGAATATCTAGATACATTTTTGCAGTCTACTGTAAAGAAAACAAGAGCCTACCTCAGAGATACAAAGGACCTATTAAAATCCCTGAACCAGTTAATGTTTCAAGAGAGTGATGAAATGTGGCTGATTACAGCCGATGTGGCTTCATTGTATACAATTATACAACACGATGACGCTCTGTTAGCGTTAAATTGGGCTCTGAGTAGGAGAGAGGATATTCCGTTCAATCAGAAGGTGTTTTTGGGAAAAGTGTTGGAATTCTGCATGGGTCATAACTATTTCTGGTATCAGGGGAATTTCTACTCCCAACAGGTTGGCGTTGCTATGGGGGCGAAGTTTGCCCCCAGCATCGCCAACCTGTTTATGTCAGAATGGGAGGATAGGATGATCTATAGTAGAAATATACCCCAGCTCATGCTATACCGTCGTTATATAGATGACTTAATAATCATCTGGAGGGGATGGAAAGAAACAGCTGAAGAGTTCCTGATGGAATTAAACGAAAATAACCGGAATATCAAGTTGGAATGTTCCATCAGTGACTGTATGGTTCATTTCCTGGATGTGGAGATCCAAAGAGTGGGGATCGGATTGACGACAAAGGTCTATTTTAAATCAACAGACCGGAACTCCTATTTGGCAACAAAAAGTGGACACCATCCAGCCTGGATAGAAAATGTACCAAAAGGTCAATTTTTGCGCGTGCGCAGAAATTGTACCAAATTGGATGATTATTTTGCCCAGGCAGATGTACTTAAGGAGAAGTTCAAGGAAAAAGGCTATGATACAGCCATCCTTTCCAAGATAATTAATGAGGTTGGAGCAATACCCCGTGACGAGTGCCTGAAAGATAAAGATAAAACTACGTATGATCAGCAACATCAATTCAGTTTCCTGACGGACTTTCATTGTCAGTACAGGGAGGTTGAAGAAGTATATAAGAGACATTGGCACATCCTGGGGATGGATAGGGATCTTGGCCCCATATTGCCCCCACGACCGAAATTTATATATAGGAAGGCCCCTAACTTTGGCACACGGATTGTAAAGAAAGTGCTGGATGCTCCAGGCCAGATAAAGTTTCCGGTATCAAGGAAGGGCTTCTTTTCCTGTAAGAGATGTAAAGCATGTAATACAGCAAAAATATCTAATAGTGGCCGAACGGAGTTTATGAATAGAGATGGAAGGTCATTCAATATCAAGGAATTCATTACATGCAATTCAACGCATGTCGTTTATCTGCTGTGGTGCCCATGCGGATTATATTATGTGGGCCGTACAAAAAGATGCTTGAGAATCCGCATTGGGGAACACATGACTAACATCAGAAAGGGATTTAAATTTCATAGTGTATCCCTACATTTTAGGGAAAAACACCAGCGTGACCCCACCCTGTTACAGTTTTGTGGGATAGACTGCGTTTATCCAGTATGGAGAGGTTCAAATAGGGTTAGGGAATTATCGAAACGTGAAACTCAGTGGATTTACCTTGTTAATTGTCTGGTACCAAAGGGCCTAAATATTGAACTGGATCTCAACGCTTTTATCAGTGAGACATAGCTTTGACGTGTGGACAGATAGGTTGATCATCCTTTAAGTATACAAATGTATGGAGCAGTGGGTCATTGAGGCATCTGTAGCCCAGTTTCCATCATTAACCCCCAGCAGTAACTTTAGTTCCACTGGGGGTAGTCGGGTATAGAAGTGTCTCTATTGTAAAGTATTCTACTACCATTATAGGATTGTGAGGACATATGTGAATTTGGGAATATGCCTCGATCATCCATAGCCTGTTTGTGTTATTAACCCCCAGCAGTAACTATAGTTCTACTGGGGGCAGCCGGGTATTGAAGTGTATCTATTGTAAAATGGGACATTATTTTACTACAATTTGAGGACTGTGAGGGCATATGTCAATATAGAATATATGCCCCGATCAGTATGGAAGTTTGGTAATAAGCCCCCAACAGTTATAATAGTGCTGGAGGTATAGGAGAGTATGGGCTAGGCCGGTTGATTAATACTAAATAAGGATGTGATCACAATATTATATATTCGGATCGTATATAATTAAGACTATTTCATTTGAGAGGGAGCCCTCTACAGTTGTAATAGTTCCATAAACAAAAAACAAAAATAAAGTAATGATAATAAGATTATGAGCTACTATGTACAATATTATATTTCCTCTTGAGTGTATTCGGATCTTACATAATATAATTGGGACTATCTTATTTGAGAGGGAACCCCCTACAGTTATAATAGTTCCGTAAAACAAAAAACAGAAAACAAAAATTATAAAAAAATGGTAATAAGATCATGAGCTACTATGTAAAATAATAGTGGTTCTGTAACATATAGACAACATAAACAAAAATAGAAACATTAACTGTGTAGATGGTACTATTATATTGTTTTGTTCGGGGGAGAGTGAATGTTTAAAGAATCTCGCCTGCCTGCTTTAGGATCTATACGCTAAAGGGATATTGTTTTTGTTACAGCCTGTGTGTTCTAATATTCTCTAGTTGTGAATACCGATTTATCTTATTGATATATTAAATTTGCTTTTATCTATAATAGACCAACATAGATTATGAAGGCAGGTCAAGGTCTTCTCTCTTATATCGGATATGCAGTCTAGATGAGTACACAATGTGGAATGATAACTTTTTATGATATTGCATGATGTAAGAGGAGGACGCCGCCCGCTTCCAGCCTTTGGGGACACCGGATGTGGATGTTCAGAGGCAGGGAGGGGTTAATGGTAGTATTTATTGGCGCTCACCGCACCGCACAGCTACTCACAGGTAGAAGTCTGGACAGACGAAACGCGTCTGAGGATTGTAGCTGTGCGGTGGCGACCATCAGGAAAGAGGACGCAGGCACCCTGGCCTGTCGAGTGTGTCCTGCGGGTCGGGATAGACAGTGACGAGCGGGGAGCGGTGTCTGAAAAAAGGCTCCGGGAACAGCTGGCGTCCTACTCGTAACTAAGCTGTATTTTATCAAGTCTCTGGTAAGGAGATTACCTAAGGGGACAGTGACCCCTAGTGGCAACTGCTGATTTTACTTTGGATTTTCCTTTTTGGTTTTAAATGCATTTTTTAATTACAATAAATTGAAAGTTAAAAACGGTATCACACTATTGTGGCTTTCTATATATCCTTCTCCCACATATCCTTGTACCAACCTATACCTATATGAGGAGCACGGGTGACGGATAGAAAGGAGAGGAGACCTGAACTGGAGAGGTGCACTAAGTAGCACAAAAAGCGCAGCAGCCTGTACACGAGAGTGGCAGGCATCCGTTTCTGGTAAGAGTACATCCACTGGTGAAGGGAATCACTGTGTTATCTTCATTGCACGAGGTACATTGTTGACCTGTGGATCATTTGAACAATTAACCATTGGGACTGCTTGTGTTGGACTTGTTTGGACTATTTAGTCTTGGGACTAACTGATTGAGCTATGAGCGCTACCACATGGGTTTATGCTGATTCATAAGTTGTGGAGTAGTATAACTCTTGTTTAGACTGAAAAAGAGAGCCTGCCAGTTTTCCACACCTGGAATGTAAGTGACGGAGAGTGCCGGAACATTACGTGCTGCCTCCGCTGCAGCTGCTGGACTCATTGTGCCACCCTGATGGTTCACATATGCCACGCCGTGTCATCCGAATCAGACGACCCTTCAACCTCACCGTCCGGTGAGACAGGCACAATCTGATTATTCTCAGTTCCAGCCATTGATGGGGAGGTGAGCCTCCTGTGCCGACCAACGGCCCTGGGCAGTGATGATCACCCACTGAAGGGGCAGGAATGACTTCCCCTGAACCAACGCCGAGTCCCGAATCCACCAGATCAGCGACGCCCTGGTTTGGGAGCTCAGGCGGATCAGAAGGGCCGAGGGAACCTGTCCCACCGAGCCAGGATTGCTCGCTGAAGGAGACGAGTGTGACTCTGGGCGTATGGTATTGCCTCAAAAATCGAGACCATGAGCCCCAGCACCCGCATACAGAATTGGAATGAAGACCATCTGTGGGACAGGAAGGTTCGCACAGCCGACTGCAATGACAGCAACTTGGCTGGAGGAAGGAAAACCTTGCCTGTCCTGAGTCCAGAATCAGGCCTAGATACTCCAGGTGATGGTTGGAGACACAGTCGACTTCTGCAGGTAGAGCAACCAGCTAAAGTCCTGCAGCGAGTCATTGTGCTCTACCAGAGCCAAGGCGGACTCCACTCGCAGGAGCAGGTCGTTTAGGTAGGCTACTACCGCAATGCCTCTCCGGTTGCCAATACCGGTTTTGTGAAAACTCGAGGAGGCTGAGGCAAGACTGAAATGGAGTGTCACAAATTGATAATGGAGGTCACCTACTGCAAAGCGAAGGAGACGCTGATGCCGTGGACAAATAGGTACATGGAGGTAAGCATCCCTGATGTCCAGAGACGCCAGAAATTCCCCCTGATGGAGGGCGGCCACAACCGAGCGGAAGGATTCCATCCGGAATTTCCACGCCCTAACATACCAGGTCAGGGCCTTCAGGTCCAGTACTGGCCGGACCCCCCCCCCCCCTTTTTTGGGGACCACGAACAGATTTGAGTAAAACCTCACAACTCTCGCTGGAGGCACTGGCACGATCACCCCTTGGTTCGAGAGTGCTTTGCCTGCGGAAGCCCTAAGGTCTAAGGGAAGAACCTGACTGGAGGCAGAGGGTCGAACTCAGAAACGACCCCTCACCCAAAACCCGGGTAGGAGAAACCCATCAGGCTGAGGTTTGTCCTCCGCCTTTTCGGTTTTGCGCTGCCACTGCCGGTACCCGGCCCCTGCAGCGACCTTTGCGGGGCGGGTCCCTTTTACCCGCCGCGCCCGGGGCGCGAAAGAACCTCTTCCGACCCCAGGTAGGAGGCCCCTGTCTACGGCGAAACTCACGCCTCCGGGACTCTGGGGGGGAAGGTGCACTTACCTCCTGTGAAATCCTTAATGATCTCACCCAGCCATGGACCGAATAGATGTCCACCCTGAAAGGGAAGGTCTACGAGACCATTTTTTGGAAGCATGGTCACCGGACCAAAACGCAACCAGAGTACCCTTCTGAGGATACGGCAACACTGCTATCCTGGATAACATGGGCAGTAATCAACGGCCGCATCGCCAAGGTACTTGAAACCTTGGAGCAAAAATTCAGCCCCCTGCGGTGTATCCATTAGGCAGCCGCAGTCCAGAACATTCTGGAGCTCCGCCATACGCTTAGACAGATATTGCGCCGCCATGGCGGACGTCAGGGTTGGTCGCAGAGCAGAGCCTGCCACCAGGAAGAGCGACTTTAATAGTGAATAGTGCCACTGTCTTTTTGTCAGCGGGGTCCTCGAAGGAAGGAACCCCTTCCAGAGGAATGGTTGACACCTTATTAAGGCGAGCTATCAGCAGGACCACCACAGGCGACTTACTTTTTTTTACAACAAAAGCTTTCCTCAAAGGGATAGCAAGCAGCGAACCGTTTCGGCCTATGCTCTCGGAGTGTGGGAGGAAACAGAAGCACCGGGAGGAAACCCACACAGGCACAGGGAGAACATGCAAACTTCAGGCAGGGAGGTCATGGCTAAGACCCGAGCCAGCAAGCATTTTGCTGTCAGGCGCAAGTGCTATCCACTACACCACTGTGCTGCCGCGAAAAAGAATGCTGCGGGCGCTGCCATTCATGATAATTAAAGTGATCAAGAAAAATTGATCATAGGGGTAAGCCTTGGGGGCCCTATGGAGCCTGGAGAACCCCACCACATGCGCAGAAGTCTGCGATTTGTCATCCTGGCTAAGTCGCAGCGTAGTGCGAATTCCAGTGATAATGGCGGAAAACCGCCGTCCCCTGATCCCTTTCTCCGATGGATGCTTCTTGGGGGCCTTTGGGGGCCTGTTGGGCGACATCCGCCCGGGGAGTATTCACTAAAGACCGCCGCAGCTGGTCCAAAAAAGTTGCGCAGATGCGTCTGAGTCAGCAAGCAAGCAGGTGCAGCAGTATAGTCTGCCATCGTTCTCCCCCCAAATCCCCTTTAGTAACACACAGATGTATACTAAAAGTTGAGGGCACCCCCACACAGCCGCACACCACCGCCCCAAAGTGCACCAGGGAACCCCAGAGGACTGCACCCGCCGCCACCAGCACCCACAGGAGAGCCCAGCTATACTTGCTGTTTGCTGCCTGTAACCTTTGAGGATCGTCAGAAGAGCCGCGTCGTCCGGAGCACACACCGTTCCAAGAGAAAAGAAAACCGTTTACCACACGTTTTTGCATAGGCAGGGGGACTCCAATATGGCCGCCATTGAACACTAAAGGCCGAAAACCACCTGCAGGGAACGTGCAGTACCACAAACAGCCGCTCTGAACGCTAGAGGGAAAGCTCCATAGGCTCAGCATGTCCGCGGCTACGGTAAAATGGCGGCAGTCCGCCACAAAATGGCGGCTGATCGCCGCATGGCGGCGAAAAATCAACGGACGGTCGCCGGACGATTGGGTGCGGCGCGGGGGGGGGGGGGATAGTGAAAAGGGGCTCCACGCGCCCAGAAATGTTTGTTTTTTTTCCCCAAGGGTCGTCGGTCCCCTTTCCGCCCCCTGAAAAGAGGGGGGGGGGAGGAAGGAACTCTCACTCACCACTCCGGACGACCGCCGTGGGTAGCCACCCAATCGCAGACCTACCCCCCCCTGCCTGGACGGTATGCTGCAGGCAAGAAAATCGCCCTATCCGAATCGCATCCGGGGCTGGGCGTAAGTGGGGATCACCCCAGGCCACCCGCACGGAACGGGCACTATGCGGCGGGTCCCCATACGGCGGGACTGGCTCGCATCGGTCGGCCAGGCCGGGGAAAGTACAGAGCCCATGGACTCTCTATGCCCCGGCTGGCTTCTTGATAGCAGATCAATGCTTGATAGAAGTCAAATAAAATAAAAGTAAACAATAAAGAAAAAACGGTCACAAATAGGACCGCAATTCCCCTAAAGGGAAGCCAGGTCAACTCCTTGCAAACTAGGCATTGAAACTGCTGAACTAGGCTATGGAGAGGGTTTATGTGGGAAGAGAGGACGGCCCCATGGGAGGGGCCAGCTGTTTCTTTTCCCTGCCTAGTTAACTCCTAGTTGGACAAGCATAAACCCCCACACGTAATGAAGAGCTGCGTCTGTCAGTGAACGTAGGAGAAAATAAAAAAGCGGTAGCAAAAATTCTAACTGCAGGTCCAATAAGTGAGCCAGGTCAACTCCTTGCACTATGCATGATAAAACTGATGTACTGAGCAGAGCAGGGGGATTATATGGGAAGAGAGGATAGCCCCCCTGGGAGGGGCCAGCTTGCTTTCTTCTTTGCCTAGTTAACTCCTAATAGGATCGGCATATAACCCACATGTCAATGGAGAGCTGCGTCTGTCAGTGAACGTAGGAGAAAAAAGTTTTTGGAAACGATGGCTTCAAAACTGTATGACATCGCAAAGGTGAGGAGTACAAAGAAAAATGCATGGTGCCTACAGTGAAACAGGGTGTCCTTCATTCAGTGAGGCTGCATGAGTGCTGCTGGTGTCAGGGAGCTGCATTTCATAGATGGTATCATGAATTCACATATGTACTGCTCTATATTTAAAAAGAAGACGCTACAATCACTCCATGCTCTTGGTCGTCGTGCACTTTTCCAACAATGATCCCAAACACACATCCAAGGCCACTGTTGCATTTCTGAAGAAGAAAAGGGTGAAAATGATTCAGTAGCCAAGTATGTCTACTGATCTGAACCCACTCAAACACCTATGGGGAATTCTGAAGAGACAATTTGAGCATCACTCTCCATCCAACACTCAAGCTCTAAAAGAGGTCATTCTTGAAGAATTGAAAAAAGATAGCTGTTACAATATGTCGCCAACTTGTTCCATGCCTCGAAGACTTAGTGCTGTCCTTACAAATCATGGAGGTCATACAAAATACTAGATGTGGTAGTTTTTGTTGTGGGGTGTATTCATTTTTACTGTACATCAACTAATTTGATTAAAACTGAAGATTTTGTAACTTAAGTTATATTATTAACCTTACTTTCATGAGCTAAAACAAAATGTTCTATAAAACTCAGTTTTGTCAAAACTTTGGAAATTGTTCTTGTGTTCATTGAGAGATTAATTAAAATCTTACTTTTCAAAAGGGGTGTACTCCTGAGCACTGTAAGCCCCATAGTTGCTTGTGAAAGGGAAGTTCTGTTGACAGGAAGTTAGAAGTGTGGGAAGTGATATATTAAGGGCGGGTGATTTATCCAAAACTCATTTTGAAGTTGGATATGTATTGAAAAAACAAAGTCTTTTAGAAGATTGGGGAGTGTAATTTGTGGTTCAGAAAGAAAATGCAGGATTTCATCTGCACATGCTGTAGTGACGATCCGCTATTGTACCACCACGAATGTCCCAATTCTCTCGTAATGCCACAGGAAGGGTACTAGTGTGAGTATGAAGAGTAATGGGGACAAGGGGCATCCTTACCCCGTGCCATTGAGGATGCAGGTGTCTGACAGATGAGCCAAACTTTTGCAGAAGGGTTGACGTATAAGGCCATAATAAAGTGCATCAATCTGCTTCCCAGGCCTATTATCCATAAAATGGACATTAGATCGTCCCAGGCCAACAGGTCAATAACCATCACTACACTCAGTGATAGAAAAAATCCTTGCTGATTAGAACTTGCGAGCATATGAAAGATATTCAATGCTTTTAGGGTGTTGTCACGGGCCTCCCTGCCTGGGACAAACCCTACCTGGTCTTTGGCAATGAGGGAATTGATCACATTCAGTATTCTGTTTGCTAAGATTTTAGCAAAGATCTCAATATCAAGGTTTAACAGTGAGATTGGTCTGTAATTGGTAACAGATGAGGGGTCTTTTCCGGGTTTTGCTATGACCGTGATGTGTACTTTTAGCAATGTGTTTTGTGGGGAGTTTGGAATGGAGAGTGAATTGAATGCACACAGAAAGGGTTGGGCAAGTATGTCGGGGTAGGATTTGTAATATGCTGCATTTAACCTGTCGGGCCTGGACACTTACCTACTTTAACCACTTGCTGAAGTGGCACCCATTGTTCTGGGAGGACGTTATAACACGTTCTCCTAGAATCGCGCTCCCGCGCGCCCCCTGGGGCGCATCTGGGAGTATCCGTGACTGCCGGGTCTATGAGACCCGGCGCATCATGGTAAATGGCCGCTTGGAGCGGCCGTTTACCACGTGATCACTCCGTCAAATGACGGATCACCACATGTAAACAAGCCGGCGGAAGTGCCAGTTTGTCTCTCCCCTCTCTGCACCGATCGGTGCAGTGTGACAGGAGAGGGGGGAGAGAGGAGATGTAGCGGTGCTGTGGGCAGGATCTGAAGTGCCCACAGCACCGCTATGTGACAGGCAGGGACCCCCATCCAGCTTCACCCAGACCCACCCATCTGTGTCCACCCATCCGTCACCCATGAATCCATGCCCACCCATCACCCATGCTCACCCATCCGTCACCCATTAATCCATGCCCACCCATCCGTGCCCACCCATCACCCATCCGTTACCCATGCATCCATGATCACCCATCAGTCACCCATGCATCCATGCTCACCCATCCATCACCCATGCGTCCGTGCTCACCCATCCGTCACCCATACGTCCGTGCTCACCCATCCGTCACCCATGCGTCCGTGCTCACCCATGCATCTGTGCTCACCCATCCGTGCTCACCCATCCGTCACCCATGCGTCCATACTCACCCATCCATGCTCACCCATCTGTCACCCATGCATCCATGCTCACCCATCCGTCACCCATGCGTCCGTGCTCACCCATCCGTCACCCATGCATCCATGCTCACTCATCCGTCACCCATGCATCCGTGCTCACCCATCCGTCACCATTGCATCCGTGCTCACCCATCCATGCTCACCCATGAATCTGTGCTCACCCATCTGTCACCTATGCATCCGTCCTCACTCATCCATCACCCATGCGTCCATGCTCACCCATCCGTGCTCACTCATCCGTCACCCATGCATCCGTGCTCAATCATCCGTCACCCATGCATCCGTGCTCACCCATCCATCACCCATGCATCCGTGCTCACCCATCCGTCACCCATGCGTCCGTGCTCACCCATCCGTCACCCATGCGTCCGTGCTCACCCATCCGTCACCCATGCATCCATGCTCACTCATCCGTCACCCATGCATCCGTGCTCACCCATCCATCACCCATGCATCCGTGCTCACCCATCCGTCACCCATGCGTCCGTGCTCACCCATCCGTCACCCATGCGTCC
>BLSH010366123.1:727010-753237 GCA_018402905.1 Glandirana rugosa
AAAAAAAAAAAAAAAAAAAAAAAAAAAAAAATCGGCATCATATCGGCCACCCCGATTTCTAAATATCGGCATCGGCCAGAGAAAAACCCATATCGGTCTACCTCTATGTGTGAAGGAAGACAAAATAGAAAGGGTCTTCTGGCCCACACAGGGTCAAGCGCTAATGTAATTGCTGTATACATACACACACACACACACCCAGTATCTCTCAAAAGTTAGTACACCTCTCACATTTTTGTAAATATTTTATTACATCTTTTCATGTGACAGCACTCTAGAAATTACACTTTGCTACAATGTAAAGTCGTGAGTGTACAGCTTGTAACGGAGCAGGTTAAAAGGCATTAAGGTGAATACACCTTCAACGGAGTAGACAAACAACACCACAGCAGAGGGACCGGACGGTGTCCGTATGGCCAGGCTGACGCGTTTCCAGGGCGGACCCTCTTCATCAGAGCCTTAAATGACCTTCATGCCTTGTAACCTGCTCCGTTTGTGAGTATATGGATTTTATCTAATATTTTTAATAAACATTTTAATGGTATTGCACTAGGTCGGTGCGCCCCTCTTGTTTGTGTTTCCTCTTTAGTTCTGTGATTTTTATCAGGACTGCGATATTGCAGCGCAGACATGTCGGACATTTTTGACACTTATTTGGGACCAATGACATTTATACAGCAATCAGAAATGTAAATACCCACTGATTACTGTATACATGTCATTGACAATAATAGGATTTTATTAAGAACTTACCGTAAAATCCATTTCTCTGAGTTCATTGACAGACGCAGCCTATATTCATGACACATGGGGTTTATGCACATCCTACTAGAAGTAGACTAGGCAAAAAGAAAAAAAAAAAAGCAAGCTGACCCCTCTCAGGGGGCCGTCCTCACTGAGCATATAACCCCCCAGCTCTTCATAGCATATCAGTTCGTAACAAGCCATACAAACGCAACACAAAGGGGTGGGTGCTGCATCTGTCAGAAAAAAGGATTTTACGGTAAGTTCTTAATAAAATCCTATTTTCTCTTACGTTCATTGACAGACGCAGCTTCTATTCATGACACATGGGGACGTAACAAAGCAGTGTCCAACAAGAGGGGTGGGTAAACAGCAACAACTGTACCCAACAGAATCCTCTCAGTAGGCGCCATTCGCGCCCATACCGCCACCTGCAAAACTTCCCAGGAAAGACTTCCCCAAAGTTAGAGCCGGGGCCCGAAGCCACCAGGTCGATGGTCCAATCAGATCAGGTGGTCCAGGGACAGCGGAGACTTGTCCCACCGTGACAGAATCGCTCGCTGTAGGAGCCCAGTGTGACTCTGGGCGTAAGGTATCGCCTCTAAGGCTGAGACCATGAGCCCCAACACCCGCATACAGAACCGTAAGGAGGACCACTGGCGTGATGGCAGGGTTCGCACCGCTGCTTGCAGTGTTAGTAACTTGGCCGGAGGCAGGAACACTTTCGCCTGCTCCGTATCCAGAATCAAACCCAGATATTACAGTCGACAGGCCAGCCGAAGTCTTTCAACGAGGCCATGGTGATAGCCACATTCTCCTCCAGGGCCGAAGCAGACTCCGCTCGCAGAAGTCAGTCGTCGAGGTATGCTACTACCGCAACGCCTCTCTGCCTAAATAGCGCCAGCACCGGAGCCACCAGCTTGGTGAACACCCGAGGAGCCAAGGCCAGACCGAACGGAAGTGCCACAAATTGGTGATGTAGATCCCCCACCGCAAAGCACAGAAAGCGCTGCTGCCGGGGACAAATGGGAACATGGAGATGCGCGTCACTGATATCCAGCGATGCCATGAAATCCCCTTGGTGCAGGGCGGCCACGACCGATCGGACAGATTCCATCCTGAACTTTTGCGCCTTCACGAAGTGGTTTAGCGCTTTTAGGTCCAAGACTGGCCTGACCCAACCATTTTTGGGCACCACAAAGAGGTTTGAATAGAAGCCGTGGAACCTTTCCAGGGGAGGTACCGGCACAATCACCCCTTGTTCGGAGCGCGTCTTAACAGCCCCTAGGAGAGCCTCTCGATGCCCCTGAGGGAGTCGCAAGCTCGATGGGAAGGGAAGAACCTGTCTGGGGGTAGAGTGCTGAACTCTATCCTGTATCCGGAGGACACCACTTCCTGCACCCAACGGTCGGAAATGCGAGCAGTCCACCTGTCTGCAAACCCCAGAGGTCAGCCCCCAACCCGAATCTCACACATATGCGGAGCACTTATTCTCCGTCTTTTCGCTCTTGCGCTGCCAGGGCCGTTTACCGGACCCCGAAGCAGACTTGCCGGGCCTTCAGCCCTTGCCAGCTGCACCGGGCGCATGAAAAAAACCTCTTCTGACCAGAAGAAAAAGGACCCTGTTTACGGCGGAACTCTACACGCCTGGGCTCCGGGAGAAAAGTACTCTTCCCCCCCCGGTGAAATCTTTAATGATCTCATCCAACTGTGCCCCAAAGAGCCGACCGCCCTGAAAGGGAAGATCCGTGAGGCCCTTTTTAGACGCATGGTCACCCGAACAACAGCGTAACCACAGCACCCGTCTGATAATGGCTGCAAAAACAGACATCTTAGACCGCATGTGAAGCAGGTCCAAAGCTGCGTCACACAGATACCGGAGACCCTGTATCAGATGGTCCGCCCGCTGTGACGACTCAAGCGAGCACCCGCAGCTCAACTCAGTTGCACACTCGGTAAGGGATTGCGCCACCATGGCTGACGCCAGAGCTGGTCTAATGGCTGACCCCGCTACCAAGAACAGTGCCTTGTATACTGCCTCAGTCCGCCTATCGGCTGGATGCTTAAAACAGGGAGACCCCTCCAAGGGGATGGTCGTTGCCTTATTCAGGCGAGCCACCGGAGGGTCCACTGTGGGGGATGCCCCCTTCTTCACAAAACTATCCTCAAAGGGATAGCGTACAGCAAAACGTTTGAGCAAGGAAAAGGAATTCTGCGGACGCTGCCATTCCTTATAGACCAGCTGGTGAAAGAATTGATCATAGGGATAAGCCCTGGGGGACCGAGGTGGCTTAAAAGACCCATAAACGTAGACAGTCTCCTGCGACTCCCCGACTTGGTCCAGTCGCAAGGACGCACGGATATTGGTGATCAGGGAGGCCACCAGCGCCCTCTCACGCGCTACTGAGGCCCCCTGGTCTTCCTCGCCATCCGAGGGCTCCAGTTCACCATCTGAGAGCTTCACGGGGGTCCCCGTGACCACTGAGGCCCCATCCGGTTCAGAATCCTCCCCTGAGGAAGGAGGGGGGGGGGTGGACGCTTTTTAGGCACCCCCTTAGCATGGCACCTCCCGGGAAAAAAATTCCCCAATACGGACCTTAGCTGATCCAGGGGAACCAAAGGGCCCAGCGCAGGTTGCGCTTCCACCGACTCCTCCTGGGAAGAACCCGCAGGTTCAGCCTCCATTGCCACCGGAACACTGACAGGCCAAAAGGCCCCGACACCCCCCACAATGCAGCCCTACCACTGCCCCATAGAGCAACCGGGAAACACCCAGGAGGACTGCACCCACCGCTACCAGAACCCCATGGAGAGCCCAGCTATACTTTCTGTGTATGACTGCCCTTCAAGCTCTGCATCCCAGTAGGATTACTTTGACCGCCAGTCAGGAGCCTGCGCCGCCCTGTGCCTTCCACGCCGTCCCAGAGCGAAAGAGGAAGAAGCGGCGTCAGCCGCGCGTTTTCATCCACAGGCACATCAAACATGGCCGCCGAGCGGTCACAAGAGGCCAAAGCCTGTTACAAAGGCCGCGACTACAGCAAAATTGCCGCCGGTCCACCACTATAGGCCGGTCCACCACTATAGTGGCCCACAAAATGGCCGCGGCTACGGCAAAATGGTGGTTTTTTGAGCGTGGGGTGCGGTGCGGGGGAAGGGGGGGTGCAGGAGGGGGCGACATATCAAAACAAACAGTGGGACCTGTAGACCTAGAAACCCTCCATCGGCCAGCCTAGTCCGCCAAATATGCCCAGCTCCCCCTCTGCACCCCTAGGGGGGGAGAGAGGGGGTCACTCACCAATCCGACGGGCGTAGCGGGTAGCCACCCGGTTGCAGACCTTCCTCCCATCTGTTGGGGAGGGATGCTGCAGGCCAAGCGCCCCTGGACGCGAGCACAGCCCGTTCACTGGCCGCAAGTGGGGGTCACCCACTGGCCTCCCGCACGGAACGGGTAAGATGCGGCGGACCCCGCCAAGGCTAAGGGTAGCTCGCATCGGTCGGCCGTGCTGGGGAAATTTCAGAAATGAGGATAAAGGTGACCGTAACTGAGGAGCCACATGGCGTACACCCTGTACAAATGTACATATCAACGAATGTGACGCTAAAGGGCGTTGAAAAAGAATCGCCAGAGCCTAAATCTGACCCTTGAGTGTACTCAATGCCAACTTGTTATCCAGGCCTTGCTGCAAGAATGCCAGCACCCGGGACACAATGTAAGAGCGGGGATTCCATCCCCCCGCCTCACACCAGGCAATATAGGTCTTACAGGTGCGATGATATATCTTGCGCAAAGTACACTTGCGCGCCTTAAGCATGGTAGGGATCACGGAGTCAGAGACACCCCTATCCCTCAACACCTGGGACTCAATAGCCAAGCCGTCAAAGCCAGCGAGGGTAAAGCAGGGTGCAGGATGGGCCCCTGTGACAGCAGATCGCCAGGGGGCATCTGTCAACATCTGCACCACGTCGGCGTACCACGGGCGCCGAGGCCAATCCGGAGCTACCAGGATTGTCGGGATCCCCTCCACTTCTACCCTGCGCAGTAGCCGTGGTAGGTGCTTGAGAGGAGGGAAAACGTACAGGAGCCGGTACCGACCCCAAGGCAATACCAACGCGTCCGTGGCGGCCGCCAACGGATCCCTTGTTCTGCACACAAAGGTCTGCACCTTGTGATTGAACCTGGACGCCATGAGGTCCACGTCTGGTGTGCCCCACCTTTGGCAAATCTGACGGAACACCTCTGGATGTAGGGACCATTCCCCCTGATCCAGCGTCTGGCGACTGAGAAAGTCCGCCTGCCAATTTTCTACGCCCGGAATGTAAATGGCGGAGATTGCCGGCACGTGAATTTCTGCCCATCGCAGAATGCGAGCCGCTTCCGCAGCCGCTGCCGAGCTCGTTGTTCCGCCCTGATGGTTCACGTACGCCACAGCCGTGGTGTTGTCCGACTGAACCCGAACCGGGAGGCCGCGCAGCCTTACCGTCCAGTGGGAGAGGCAGAGCCTGATTGCCTTCAGCTCCAGCACATTTACCGGAAGGCGAGATTCCTGCGCCGACCAACGGCCCTGAGCAGACAGCTGCCCCAGGACACCCCCCCCCCAGCCCGATAGGCTGGCATCCGTCGTGACTATCGACCAGTTCAGGGGAAGAAACTACTTCCCCAACGTTAGAGCCGGGACCCGGAGCCACCAGGTCAACGATCCTCTGGTCTGAGGATCCAATCTGATCAGCTGGTCCAGGGATAACGGAGACTTGTCCCACCGTAACAGAATCGCTCGCTGTAGGAGCCGAGTGTGACTCTGGGCATAAGGTATCGCCTCGAAGGCCGAGACCATGAGCCCCAACACCCGCATACAGAACCATAAGGAGGACCACTGGCGTGACAGCAGGGTTCGCACCGCTGCTTGCAGTGTCCGCAACTTGGCCGGAGGTAAGAACACCTTCGCCTGCTCTGTGTCCAGAATCAGACCCAGATATTCCAGTTGACAGGACAGGTCCAATGTCGACTTCTGCAGGTTGATCAGCCAGCCGAAGTCGCTCAACGAGGCCATGGTGATAGCCACATTCTCCTCCAGGGCCGAAGCAGACTCCGCTCGCAAGAGTAAGTCGTCAAGGTATGCTACCACCGCAATGCCTCTCTGCCTCAAGAGCGCCAGCACCGGAGCCACCAACTTGGTGAATACCCGAGGAGCCGAGGCCAGACCAAAGGGAAGTGCCACAAAAATTGGTAATGCAGCTCCCCTACCGCAAAGTGCAGGAAGCGCTGGTGCCGGAGACAAATGGGAACATGGAGATACGTGTCCCTGATATCCAGGGACGCCATGAAGTCCCCTTGGTGTAGGGCGGCCACGACCGTTCAGACAGATTCCATCCTGAATTTTCACGCCCTCACAAAGTGGTTTAGCGCTTTTAGGTCCAGAACTGGCCTGACCCCACCCTTTTTGGGCACCACAAAGAGGTTTGAATAGAAGCCGCGGAACCTTTCCAGTGAAGGTACCGGCACAACCACCCCTTGTTCGGAGAGCGGCTGAACAGCCCCTAGGAGAGCCTCTCGACGCCCCTGAGGGAGTCTCAAGTTCGATGGGAAGAACCTGTCTGGGGGTAGAGTGCTGAAATCTATCCTGTATCCTCAGGACACGAATTCCTGCACCCACCGGTCGGAAATGCGGGCAGTCCACCTGTCTGCGAACCCCAGAAGTTGGCCCCCCACCCGAGAATCGCTCTTTTCGCTCTTGTGTTGCCAAGGTCGCTTACCGGACCCCGAGGCAGACTTGCCGGGCCTTGAGCCCTTACCCGCTGCATCGGGCGCACGAAAAAAACGCTTCTGACCTGAAGCAGCAGGCCCCTGCTTAAGGCGGAATTCCCACCGCCTGGGCTCCGTGAGAAAGGTACTCTTCACCCCGGTGAAATCCTTAATGATTTCATCCAATTGTGCCCCAAAGAGCCGACCACCCTAAAAGGGAAGATCCGTGAGGCCCTTTTTAGATGTGTGGTCACCCGACGAACAGCGTAACCACAGCACCTGTCTGATAATGACTGCAAAAACAGACATCTTAGACAGCATGGGAAGAAGGTCCAAAGCTGTGTCACACAGATACCGGAGACCCTGTATTAGATAGTCCGTCCGCTGTGAAGCCCCAGCCGAACACCCGCAGCTCAAGTCATTGTGCAACTCAGTCGCACTCTGTAAGAGACTTCGGCACCATGGCCGACCCGAGAGCTGGTCTCATGGCCGACCCCGCCACCAAGAAAAGTGCCTTGGACATCGCCTCCATCCGCCTATCGGCCCGGATCCCTAAAAGAGGGAGACCCCTCCAAGGGGATGGTCGCTGCCTTATTCAGGCGAGCCACCGGAGGGTCCACTACGGGGGATGCCCACTTCTGCACAAAACTGTCCTCAAAAGGATAGCGCATAGCGAAACATTTGGGCAATGAAAAGGAATTCTGCGGACGCTGCCATTTCTTATAGACCAGCTGGTCAAAAAATTGGTCATAGGGATATGCCCTAGGGGACCGAGACGGCTTAAAAGACCCACAAACATAGGCCGTCTCCTGCGACTCCCCAGCCTGGTCCAGTCGCAAAGACGCACGCATATCGGCGATCAGGGAGGCCACCAGCGCCCTCTCGCGCGCTACCGAGGCCCCCTGGTCTTCAGCTCACCATCTGAGAGCTCCACGGGGGTCCCCGTGACCACTGAGGCCCCTTCCGGTTCAGAATACTCCCCTGAAGAAGGGGGGGTGGACGTTCTTTAGCCACCCCCTTAGCACGGCTCGGCACCTCCCGGGGGAAAAACTCCCCCAATATGGACTGTAACTGATCCAGGGGAACCAGAGGGCCCAGCGCAGGTTGCGCTTCCACAGGCTCCTCTGGAGGAGAACCCACAGGTTCAGCCGCCATTGCACCACCGGAACACTGACTGACCAACAGGTCCAGACACCCCCACAATGCAGCCCCACCACTGCCCCACAGAGCCACCGGTAAATACCCAGGAGCACTGCACCGACCGCTACCAACACCTCAGGGAGAGCCAGCTATACTTGCTGTGTGACAATTGCCCATCAAGAGCTGCATCCCAGTAAGAGTGCTGCCCGCCTGTCAGGAGCCTTCACCGCCACTATGCCTTCCATGCTGTCCCAGAGGAAAAGAGGAAGAAACGGCGTCAGCCGCACGTTTTCTTCACAGGCACATCAAACATGGCCACCGAGCGGTCACAAGAGGCCAAAGCCTCTCCACACAGGCCGCGACTACGGCAAAATGGCCGCCGCTCCATCACTAGAGGCCAAAATGGCTCACAAAATGGTTGCGGCTACGCCAAAATGGCGGCGGACCACCGCATGGCGCTTTTTTGCGCTGGGGTGTGGGGGGGTGAACCTACATCCCTGAACCCTCCACCGGCCGGCCCAGTCCGCGATCGCCCAGCCCCCCCCTCCGCACCCCTGGGGGGGGGAAGAGAGATGAGTCACACACCAATCTGACGGGCGTATCGGGTAGCCACCCGGTAGCAAACCTTCCTCCCATCAGGCGGGGAGGGATGCTGCAGGCCAGAAACGCCCCTGGACGCGAGCACAGCCTGGTCACTGGACGCGAGTGGGGGTCACCCACTAGCCTCCCGCACGGAACAGGTACGATGCGGCGGACCCCGCCAAGGCTAAGGGTAGCTCGCATCGGTCGGCCGCGCTGGGGAAATTCCAGGACTCGAGATATCCTCTATGCCCCAGCCAGCTACTTGATAGCAGTCTTCAAATAGCTTGAGAAGCCAAAGGAAGAAAAAAAAAATTGGGGAACAGCAGGTCCCAGCAGGGAACCAGGTCTAACTCCTTGCACTAGGCATAATAAAACTGATATCATATGCAGAGCTGAGGGGTTATATGCTGGAGTGAGGATGGACCCCTGGGAGGGGTCAGCTTGCGTTTTTTCTATTTGCCTAGTCTACTCCTTGTAGGATGTGCATAAACCCCACTTGTCAATGAAGGGCTGCGTATGTCAGTGAACGTAGGAGAAACAGACAGACATCTTTGACAGCATTGGGAGCATGTCCAAGCCTGCGTCACATAAGTAACAGAGACCCTGCACCAGGCGGTTTGCCCGCTGCAAAGCCTCAGGGGAGCACCTGCAGCCCAAATCATTGTGCAACTCCGTCGCACATTCTGTGAGCGACTGCGCCACCATGGCCGACACTAGAGCCGGCCTCATGGCCTTCCCCGCCACCAAGAACAATGCCTTGGACACCACCTCCGTCCGTCTATCGGCCGGATCCTTAAAGGATGGTAGTGAGGAGGAGAATGGCGCCAATAGTAAATGGAAAAACCTCAGACAAAATAACAAAACAGTCCTGAAATACGGCTCAAAGTCTATAATAGTGTCTCTAAAAATAAGTCCGGGCAAAGAGCTAGGGTAGCGTGGTAATGATGAGCGGATAGGGGCAGCAACCCGATGAGTACAAGCAAGTCTGCAAAAATAGAAATGGAAACAAGGGCGCCAGACCTAAGCGCAGCAAATCAAAAACCACAGTTTATTTGCACAATAATGAGGATGGGTACTCACAAAGGACGGAGCAAGAGAAAACATAACGTCCGTTTAGCTGAGAAGGCTATATCACGTCCATGCTGGGTGCCTGTGCTGGGGTGTCACTGGAGCGGTTCGTGGAGTCACCGATCGGCTGGCCAGTGTCGTCTGTAGACTCTGTAGATGGTATGCAGCTCGTGTTGGAACGCACAAGGCACCGGAAGTGTGAATAGGGGAAGTGCGGCGTGCCGGAAGTGACGTCAAAGAATGTGGAGCCAATAGGGTGACGCGTTTCAATACGTCTCGTATTTTCTTCAGACCCTGACTGGGAGGAAGGTGGACGGCTCTATTATAGGGGACCCGGAGGGAGGCCATAGATGGTGAGGAGATGGGCAGTATTGTTATTTTGACCCCTAGAGGTCTCGCTTGTTCCACTTGGGAGTCCCTCCCTCCGGGTCTCCTATAATAGAGGCGTCCACCTTCCTCCCAGTCAGGGTCTGAAGAAAATACGAGACGTATTGAAACGTGTCACCCTATTGGCTCCACATTCTTTGACGTAACTTCCGGGACGCCGCACTTCCGCTATTCACACTTCCGGCGCCTTGTGCATTCCAACACGAGCTGCATACCATCTACAGAGTCTACAGACGACACTGGCCAGCCGATCGGTGACTCCACGAACAGCTCCAGTGACACCCCAGCACAGGCACCCAGCATGGACGTGATATAGCCTTCTCAGCTAAATGGACGTTATGTTTTCTCTTGCTCCGTCCTTTGCGAGTACCCATCCTCATTATTGTGCAAATAAACTGTGGTTTTGGATTTATTGCGCTTAGGTCTGGCGCCCTTGTTTCCATTCTGGATCCTTAAAGGATGGTGACCCCTCCAACGGAATGGTCGTCACCTTATTCAGACGAGCCACTGGAGGGTCCACTGCGAGGGATGCCCACTTCTTCAAAAGGTTGTCCTCAGAAAGATAGCGCACAGAGAAACGTTTGGGCAGTGAAAAGGAATTCTGCGGACGCTGCCATTCCTTGTACACAAACTGGTCAACAAATTGGACATAAGGAAACACCTTAGGGGTCCGTGTCGGTTTAAAAGACCCACAAACGCAGGTATGCTCTTGCAACTCCCCAGTCTGGTCCAGTCGCAATGACTCACGGATGTCGGTGATCAGGGAGGCCAGTAACACCCTTTCGCGCGCCACTGAGGCCCCCTGGTGCTCCTCACCATCTGAGGGCTCCAATTCACCATCCGAAAGCTCCACGGGGGTCCCTGTGACCACAGAGCCCCGTTCCGGTTCAGGTTCCTCCTCAGAAGGAGGAGGGGGTGGACGCTTTTAAGTCACCCCCTTAGCACGGCTCGGTACCCCCCGGGCGAAAAACTCTCCCAAAATGGATGTTAGCTGATCCAGGGGAACCAGAGGTCCCAGCGTAGCTTGCGCTTCTGCAGACCCCTCCGTAGAAGAACCCGCAGGTTCAGCCGCCATTGAACCACCGGAACACTTTGAAGGCCTATGGGCCATGACACCCCCACAATGCTGCCCCACCAAACTGCCCCACATAGCGACCAGGATATGCCCAGGAGGACTCTGCACCTCGGACACCACAGGGAAAAGTCAGCTATACTTGCTGTTCTGTATGCCCTCCGCAGTCACTGTAGGTGTGCTGTCCGCCACTGCCGACACGCACGTTTTCTATCAGTGGGACATACCAAAAATGGCCGCCGAGCAGTCACAAGAGGCCAAAGCACATGATAAAAACGGCCGCGACTACGGCAAAATGGCCGTCGAGCGGTCACAAGAGGCCAAACAAGCCATTAAAATGGAGACGGCTACGGCAAAATGGCGGCGAAACGCCGCATGGCGGTACCGCTAGCGCGGAGGATGCGGCACAGGGGGGAATAGAAAAAGAACACCTTGACCCCAGGACCCTCCACCGGAATTACGGTACCGCTAGTTGCCCCCCCTCCGCACCCGGGGGGGAGTGGGGTGTCACTCACCATTCCCGACGGGCGCAGCGGGTAGCCACCCGGTAGCAGACCTTCCTCCCTTCAGGTGGAGAGGGGTGCTGCAGGCCAGAAAAGCCCCTGGACACGAGCGCAGCCTGGTCACTCGGACGTAAGTGGGGTTCACCCACTAGCCCCCCCCCCCGCACGGAACGGGTATGATGCGGCGGACCCCGCCAAAGCTAAGGGTAGCTCGCATCCGTCGGCCGTGCTGGGGAAATTTCAGGATTCTAGTTATCCTCTATGCCCCAGCCGGCTACTTGATAGCAGTCCTCATCAGATAGCTTGAGAAAAGCAAAAAGAAGAAAAAAATAGGGAACCGCAGATACCATAAGGGAGCCAGATCTAACTCCTTGCACTAGGCATAAAAAAACGAATACGCTATGCAGAGCTGGGGGGGGGGGGTTATATGCGGAGTGAGGACGGCCCCCTGGGAGGGGTCAGCTTGCTTTTTTTCTTTTTGCCTAGTCTACTCCTAGTAGGATGTGCATAAACCCCATGTGTCATGAATAGAGGCTGCATCTGTCAATGAACGTAAGAAAGGGGTTAACCGGGGGTGGGGGGGGGGATGGGTGCTGTAGGAGTTAATTGTGTTCCCTGTGTGTGTTCTAACTGTATGGAGGCAGGGCTGGCAGGGGCACCAGAGATCTAACTGATCCGAAGTACAGGGATCAGTAGATCTCTGACATGCCACCTGTCAGAACTGTCGTCTTTACATCGGAGGTTCCCCATTCTGGCTCCATCACGGCTCATCGTGAGTCGCCGGCGAACATCAAGTAATGATATCACATGCAGGGACACACAAACCTGGCAAACATTTTGTGAGGGTCAGCCATTACGGTTGTGACTTAGAAAATCCCTCACTCCTCATCCCCCCTCCCAACAACTTAGGAATGCCAGGTCCTCATACAGGCTCCCAAAAGTCTGGGGGATGTTTGAGCAAGCCTATTCATAAACCAATAAACCAGATCCATTAAGAGACAGCACAGGATGTCTCAGATAAGGGGAGAGCCATAAATTCCCCTCAGACAGCTGTGACCTTCCAGAGACCCTGAATCAACTTTAAGGCCTCATACAGACAGGATGTTTTTTGACTGTTTTACAGCAGCTGTTTTTAGCTGCAGACGTTTTTTTCTACAGTCAATAAACCCTCCATCATGTTATCCTATGTGTTCGTGCACACATAGGCTATAAGCTGTTTTTAGCAGTGACGTTTATGAGCTGTAAAAAAAACCAAGAGCAGAGGGTTCTGAGAGACGTTTTTCAGCTGTAAAAACTTTCAAACGCTCAAAAACGATGCACAAGAAAGCCCGCAAACAGTTTGCTGAAGACAAGCAGACTAAGGACATGGATTACTGGAACCATGTCCTGTGCTCTAATGAGACCAAGATAAAACTTATTTGGTTCAGATAGTCTCAAGCGTATGTGGCGGCAACCAGGTGAGGAGTACAAAGACAAGTGTGTCTTGCCTACAGTCAAGCATAGTGGTGGAAGTGTCATGGTCTAGGGCTGCATGAGTGCTCCAAGCACTGGGGAGATACAGTTCATTGAGGGAACCATGAATGGCAACATGTACTGTGACATACTGAAGCAGAGCATGATCCCCTCCTTTCGGAGACTGGGCCGCAGGGCAGTATTATGACATGATAACGACCCCAAGCACACATCCAAGACAACTACTGCCTTGCTAAAGAAGCTGAGGGTAAAGGTGAGGGACTGACCATGCATGTCTACAGACCTAATCCTCATTGAGCATCTGTGGGGCTTCCTCAAATGGAAGGTGGAGGACCACAAGGTCTCTAACATCCATCAGCTCTGTGATGTCGTCATAGAGGAGTGGAAGAGGACTCCAGTGGCAGCCTGTGAAGCTCTGGTGAATCCTTACCCAAGAGGGTTTAGGCAGTGCTGGAAAATAATGGTGGCCACACAAAATATTGACACTTCGGGCCCAATTTGGACATTTTCACTCACTTTTTTGCGAGCAATTTAGACATTAATGGATGTGTGTTGTGTTATTTTGAAGGGACAGCAAATTTACACTGTTATACAAGCTGTACGCTCACTACTTTACATTGTAGCAAAGTGTAATTTCTTCAGTGTTGTCACATGAAAAGATATAATAAAATATTTACAAAAATGTGAGGGGTGTACTCACTTTTGTGAGATACTGTATACATCCATACACACACACACACACAGATTGGTTTACTATGCATGCATATAAACCTATATGCACGAGGGAGAGCGCTGGAGATCGTCTTAAGCATCAAGGAAGGTAGTTGTTTCAAGATTTTAGGTTTCGTAAACAGCCATTTTCCCTTAATTAATATTAATTTTTCTTGGAGTGAGATAGCCAGCTACCTAGGGATGGGGCTTAGTTGAGCAATACCTAAGGGTATAGCTGGGAGTTGGATGTAGGATATGAGAGGGATGTGTGTCTTCTGGGATAGTACTCATCTTTACCATAAAGTTCTCACAAAACGTGAAGGTAGGTTCCAAAAGGATATGTCATATGGAAGGGAGAGTGAGTGTATATCGACATGAGTTTCCCCAATAATTAAACTAACCAAAAAAGGCAGTGTTTACACCTGCCCTAACTGGAAGTGACGTAATGGCATTGCTTCCAGCCTCCTAGACCATTGTGTCTCAACTCCAGTCCTCAAGGCGCCATCAACAGGTCATGTTTTCAGGCTTGCCATTATTTTGCACAGGTGATTTCATCAATTTCACTGCCTTAGTAATTACCACAGCCATTTCATCTGAGGGAAATCCTTAAAACATGACCTGTTGGGGCGCCTTGAGGACTAGAGTTGGGAAACATGGTCCTAGACCATAGAGATAGCCAGGGACCTTGCGGTCCTCGGCCAGCTCTATAATAATCCGGACGCACTGCTAGATCAGACATCGGGTTCCCCGATCACACGGGAGAGCCCGGAGAGGCTCCGCTAAGATTGCTTTTACATGAAAGATGGCTGAAAATAATACCATGGTTATGGCACACAGCTGCAGCCATAATACCGGTATAACCACTTGAAGTTAATCAAGTACATGTACTGTACATTAAGTGGCAAGTGGATACTAGTTCAGATAATGTTTAAAATATTGATTTTGCTTTTAAAGGGCAAGTTCAGGATTTATAAAAGTAGAACCCAGCCCTTGACCGAACATAAATTTCAACCCCCACCCAGGTGCATACCTACTTCAAATGGCAGCAGTCTCCTCCAATGTTTGCACCTTCCTGGAGAAGAATTGGGGAGAAGTAAATAGGCATCTGGGTGTAAGGGTTAAGGCTTAAAATTATGTTAGGGGGTTAGGAAGCTTTTTTTTTTTTATAAATCCTGAACATTTTCTTTAGGGACTTTAGCTTATTTGCCAAGTGCTAGATAATATTATGGATATGCATAATATTATGGAAATACAGTTTATAGTTAAAAAATGGTCATCTCACCTTTTCTAATATACCTGGATTTACAGACTGTCCTCTTCGGTCCTCGTTACCCTTGCCATGCCAGGTTACTTCAGCTGTCTGCTCCCCTTCTTTTCCAAATACAACCCATGCATGGTCCTCAGAAAGAGCTAAATGCACATCAGAAAGACCTAGGACTTGACAAGCAGCAACAACTGCAAATGCCACACCAGGTGAATCAAGCTTTGTTCCTAAAACATACAAACAGGGAAAAGTAAATAAACATGGCTTACAAGTGTTAACGTCACTGCAGTATAAGTTTTCCCACTAATTAAAAGAGACGTATGTGGGTTTCTTTGCCCCCCCCCCCCCCCCATCATAATTATCAAGGTGAATGCAGCATCGGTCCGATGCTGCATCTGTCCCCCGGTGCCTCTGCACTGAAAACCGAGCGATCAAACGCAGATTGCTCGGTTATCAGAGCTCCGTGAGCAGAGTTATAGACGGTCAGTCTCATTGGAGTGCTGAGCTGTGGAGGGGTGGAGCGGGCCGTCTCAGTCCAGGCACCTGTTGAATCCAGACTCCGTGGTTGGGATGACGCGGTGCCTGGACAGACATCCATGACGTCAGTAGAGAGTGGACTTCAAAACTGACTGAAAACGGGTCACAGGAGTGCAAAACTGTGATCCATAGGAGAAGTCCAGCCAAACAAGCTTTGGCTGGACATCTCCTTTAAATGCTTTCTTGGTTTATTACTAAAAAAAGCTAAATTAGGTTATCTGCATTAAATACATTGAAGCATGTAAAGATCTACGGAGATATATATATATATATATATATATATATATATATATATATATATATATATATATATATATATATATATAAATAAATAAATAAAAAGTGTCAGATTACAGGTTATAAACCAATTGAAAAGATTAACCCTTTCGCTGACAGGCCCTGCGCTCCACTTTTAAACTCAGCTGGCTGGACCATTTTTGCAATTTTTCCTTTGCTTTTTTCTTTTTCACTTACAGCTTTCAGTGTTTGTAAAATACCCCTCATACCATTTATTTTCTGAAAGCACAGGACCAGTAGAATAAAAAGAAGGTGCTACGGATTCTTAAGGCCCCACAATATTTGCGCAAATGTTTACCAAACAATATTTTTACCAAAAATACACTAAAAATTTGATTTTTTTGATACATACTTACCTGTAAAATCCATTTCTTTGAGTACATCACGGGACACAGAGCAGGTCATATAATCATTACATACTGGGTTATACACCACCTATAGGTGAATGGACACTGGTAATTAAAATCAAACAGGAAGTCCCCCACCTATATAACCCTTACCATACAGGAAGTGCCTCATTTTTGTAGCAAGCAATGAACTACCACAGGAACAAAGAGGGGAGGGACCTCTGTGTCCCATGATGTACTCAAAGAAATGAATTTTACAGGTATGTATAAAAAAAAATAGGATTTTTTAACTTACCTTAAAATCCTTTTCTCTGAGTTCATTGACAGATGCAGCCTCCATACTTGACAAGTGGGGTTTATGCACATCCTACTAGGAGTAGACTAGGCAGAACGAAGTTCAGAAAAAAAGCAAGCTGACCCCTCCCAGGGGGTCGTCCTCACTCAGCATATAACTCCCCAGCTCTGCATTGCTTATCAGTTCGTAACAAGCCATACAAACGCAACATAGAGGGGCGGGTGCTGTGTCTGTCAATGAACTCAGGGAAAAGGATTTTACGGCAAGTTAAAAAATCCTATTTTCTCTTACGTTCATTGACAGACGCAGCCTCCATACTTGACAAGTGGGGATGTCCCAAAGCAGTGTCATTCAAGAGGGGTGGGTCAAATAACTGTACCCAACAGAATCCTCTCAGGAGGAGCCAGCCGCCTACACCACCGCCTGCAAAACTTTGCGGCCAAAAGCAGCATCCGCGGATGCTGACACATCAACGTTGTAAAATTTAACAAAAGTGTGCACCGAGGCCCAAGTAGCCGCCTTGCACATCTGAGACACCGAGGCTTGGTGTCTGAAGGCCCAGGAAGTGCTAATCGCCCTGGTGGCATGAGCAGTGACCGAGAAAGGGGGTTCTTGGCCCCGAACCGTATACGCATGGGTCATCGTCTGTCTGATCCGATGAAAAACAGTAGCCGACGAGGCCGCCAAACCCTTTCGCGGCCCTTCCGTCAGTACAAAGTACCAGACTTCCGAAAGGAAGCTGTAGCCGTCAAATACACCCGCAAAGCCCTCACGACATCCAACGAATGTAAAGCAATCTCCTTGGGATGTGACGGGTGCGGACACAATGAAGGGAGAACAATGTCCTCATTAATGTGAAAAGAGGAAACCACATTCGGTAGGAACAAAGGAGAAGGGCGCAACACCGCTTTATCCTTATGAAGGGCCAAGTAGGGAGACCTACATGACAAAGCCGCCAACTCAGACACCCGCCTAGCGGATGTAATGGCCACCAAAAAAGCCACCTTTTGTGACAGCAATTGTAAGGGAATATCCCTGATCTTCTCATATGGCGGTTTCTGCAGTACAGAAAGTACAAAATTTAAATCCCACGGTGCCTAAGGGGACCGTACCTGAGGAGCCACATGACGTACACCCTGTACAAATGTACGTATCAAAGAATGCGTCGCTAAAGGACGTTGAAAAATAATCGCCAAAGCCGAAATCTGACCTTTGAGTGTACTCAAAGCCAATTTGTTATCCAGGCCTTGCTGCAAGAAAGCCAGCACCCGAGATATAGAGAAAGAGCGGGGGTTCCAACCCCCCGCCTCACACCAGGCAATATAAGCCTTCCAGGTGCGATGATATATCTTGCGCGAAGTACACTTACGTGCCTTAAGCATGGTAGGGATCATGAAGTCAGAGACGCCCCTATCCCTCAGCACCTGGGACTCAATAGCCAAGCCGTCAAAGCCAGCGAGGGTAAAGCAGGGTGCAGGATGGGTCCCTGTGACAGCAGATCTTCACAAAGCGGGAGCCGCCAGGGAATGTCTGTTACCATCTGCACCAAGTCGGCGTACCAAGGGCGCCGAAGCCAATCCGGAGCCACCAGGATTGTCGAGATTCCCTCCGCTTCTATCCTGCGCAGGAGCCGCGGTAGAAGCTTGAGGGGGGAGGCGTAAAGAAGCCGGTACCGAAACCAAGGTGCTACTAGTGCGTCCGTGGTAGCCGCCAACGGATCCCTTGTCCTGCACACAAAGGTCTGCACCTTGTGATTGAACATGGATGCCATTAGGTCCACGTCTGGCGAGCCCCACCGTTTGCAAATCTGGTGGAACACTTCTGGATGCTGAGACCATTCCCCCTGGCCCAGTGTCTGGCGACTGAGAAAGTCCGCCTGCCAGTTTTCTACGCCCGGGATGTAGATGGCGGAGATTGCTGGCGCGTGAAGTTCTGCCTACCTCAGAATGTGGGCCACTTCCGCAGCTGCTGCCGAGCTCCTTGTTCCGCCCTGATGGTTTATGTATACCACGGCTGTGGCATTGTCCGATTGAACCCGAACCGGGAGGCCGCGCAGCCTTGCCGACCAGTGGGAGAGACAGAGCCTGATCGCCCTCCACTCCAGCACATCGGAAGGCGCGACTCCTGCGCCGACCAACGGCCCTGAGCAGACAACTGCCCCAGGACTCCTCCCCAGCCCGATAGACTGGCATCCATCGTGTCCAATTTAGGGGAAGAAACGTCTTTCCCAAAGTCAATGCCGAGGCCCGAAGCCACCAGGTCTGATGATCCAATTTGATCAGCTGATCCAGGGACAACGGAGACTTGTCCCATCGTATCAGGATCGCTCGCTGTAGGAGCAGAGTGCGACTCTGGGCGTACGGTATCGCCTCGAAGGCCGAGACAATGAGCCCAAACACCTGCATACAGAACCGTAAGGAGGACCACTGAAAGCAGGGTTCGCACTGCTGCTTGTGGCGTCAGCAACTTGGCCGGAGGTAGGAACACCTTCGCCTGCACCGTGTCCAATATTAGGCCCAGATATTACAGTCAACAAGACGGGGTCAATGTTGACTTCTGCAGGTTGATCAGCCAGCTGAAGTCTCTCATCGAGGTCATGGCGATAGCAACATCTTCTTCTTCTTCAGAAAACTCCACGTTACTGAGGTTGAAAATCCCATTAGTTAGGTAGTTCTTTTTCTTTCCTTTTGCCTCCCCTGCATCCTCTAGCTCTCCTTCGTTTGTGGGGTTTGGTGTATCTTGTGGTGGTCCCATGGGATACCGTGGTCTCCAATTCCCCGCTTCTAATGGATAAGGACGACTCTTTCCCCTTCCCCTGATATAAAGTGCTTCCCTCCCCCTTCTTGGGGGACCTCCAGATCCCCTCCTTTGAAAATCCCCCTGTTGGTTGGGATGCCTAAAGTGGCCCCTATTTCCCCTAGAGAGGGGGTGGGGAGTATAATATCTGGATGGGCTGTGATAGTAACCATAGTTGCCCTCATCTCCATAACCCCCATACTAAGGGCCATACTGATGTGGGGAATATGGCGGATCCTGCTCCAGAGGAGCATATCTGTTGTTAGTGGGAACTGAGTATTGCAGGGTTTTTGGAGGTCTCGAGCCTACGGCTCTCTGGAGCAATCCTTTGCCATTATTGCCTCCCACTATCTTAGTTTGGGCAGGAGTGCCCATATGGACAGCTGGGACCGCCTCAGCCATATCCATTGCATCACCCTCCTCCTGATTGGTGATTGGGCTCACATCAGTGGTTTGCCATTTGTATACCTTGTTAGTTTTATAATCATTGGTATCTCTAACATACTTTTTCATTTTTTTCCTTTGTATTTCCTTGTCAAGTGTATTAGCAAATTCCTGTAACTGTTTCATTTTGTCTTTGTATTCCCCAGTCTCTGCTAATGGTTCAATTTTAGATATAATAATGTTTATGGAATTTGAGTTTACATTCTTTCCTAGCAATTAGCAACTCTAGCAATTTTCTCTCAGTACTATTAAAAAATTGGAACCAATTACTTTCATATTCGGGACCCTCAAGACCATCATCGGGTGCCAGATCCCATCTGAGTCTTCTGGGAGTGATCCCGTCTTTGACATACTTGGTTAATGTTAACACATCCCACCACCCTCTAATCTGTTTGTCTAAGGCATTTCTGAGCTGTTTAAAATCTTGACTCAGATCAAGGTGGTTCATGGGTTGTGAAAAAAATTCATCAACATCCAGTTGTCTACTGGAAATGGAATTAAATACTTCCATGGCTGCAATAGTCGCCTCAACAGGTGAGTATGAATATTAAACTAAGAAACCTATTTGCACCGTGGAATTTTAAAGATAATAAACCAAAATTAATAATGCTGAAACTGTGAATTAAATGTATAACACCCACACATCTGAATGGTTGATATACTAGTGGATAGAAACCGTGTATCCCTTATGATACAATCAGAAGGCTGCTGTAACTCAGGTCAACCTGCTAAACAATAAAAAACACAAACTCCAGTGCCAACCCTGTGCAAAACAAACAATAAAAGCGCAAAACCGTCCATAAATTGTCCACAGATAATAGTTGAACATCAAGCCATTCTTGAAGTAAAAGTGATAAAGTGATTATGGTGCTCTTCGGTGCTTCATATAACTTGTGCAAAAAGTGCCAAGTACCAGGACCCCTCGTGTCCCCACTCACCAGAGAAAATGGACCTACTGCTTTGCAGTCAAAAGGTCAAATGAGCGGAGTACTGGTGAAGGTGGTTATCTGCTCCAGTGTATGACCAGGAACCACCTTCACCAGTACTCATTTGACCTTCTGACTGCAAAGCAGTAGGTCCATTTTCTCTGGTGAGTGGGGACACAAGAGGGGTCCTGGCACTTGGCACTTTTTTGCACAAGTTATATGAAGCACTGAAGAGCACCATAGTCACTATCACTTTTACTTCAAGAACGGCTTGATGTTCAACTATTATCTGTGGACAATTTATGGACAGTTTTGCACTTTTATTGTTTGTTTTGCACAGGGTTGGCGCTGGAGTTTGTGTTTTTTATTGTTTAGCAGGTTGACCTGAGTTACAGCAGCCTTCTGATTGTATCATAAGGGATACACGGTTTCTATCCACTAGTATATCAACCATTCAAATGTGTGGGTGTTATACATTTAATTCACAGTTTCATCATTATTAATTTTGGTTTATTATCTTAAAATTCCACGGCGCAAATAGGTTTCTTAGTTTAATGCCCAGGAGGACTCTGCACCGCCGCCCCCGACACCCCAGGGAAAGGTCAGCTAGTACTTGCTGTTCCTTTGTGCACTTGTAATGCTGTAGCCACTGTGGGAGTGCTGTCCGCCCCTGCCGAGCTGCTGCGAGTGTCGCTGTGCTTGCACCGCTGATCAGGAAGAGAGAAAACAGGAAGGCTCACCAAAAAATGGCCGCCGAGCGGTCACAAGAGGCCAAAACACTGTTAAAATGGGCGCGGCTACGGCAAAGTGGCGGCAATACACCGCAAAATGGCGGCGAAACACCGCATGGCGGTGTTAACAGCGCGGGGGGGGGGGTGAGGACAGGAAAAGGGACACCTGGACCCCTGTACCCTCCACCGGAAGTTGGCACCGCTAGTCGCCCCCCCCTCCACACCCTGGGGGGGAGGGGGGTGTCACTCACCAATCCCGACGGGCGTAGTGGGTCGCCACCCGGTAGCAGGCCTTCCTCCCCCCAGGTGGGGAGGGATGCTGCAGGCCAAGCACCCCTGGACGCGAGCACAGCCCGGTCACTCGGACGCAAGTGAGGTTCACCCACCAGCCCCCCGCATGGAACAAGTACGATGCGGCGGACCCCGCTAAAGCTAAGGGTGGCTCGCATCCGTAGGCCGTGCTGGGGAAATTGCAGGATTCAAGATATCCTCTATGCCCCAGTCGGCTGCTTGATAGCAGTCTTCATCAGATAGCTTGAGAAAGGCAAATAAGAAGAAAATGGGGAACCGCAGATCCAATAAGGGAACCAGGTTTAACTCCTTGCACTAGGTTATATGCTGAGTGAGGACGGCCCCCTGGGAGGGGTCAGCTTGCTTTTTTTCTGAACTTCGTTCTGCCTAGTCTACTCCAAGTAGGATGTGCATAAACCCCACTTGTCAAGTATGGAGGCTGCGTCTGTCAATGAACGCAAGAGAAATACAGATTTTTAATACAGCTTACCTGTAAAATACTTTTCTAGGAGTACATCATGGGACACAGTGTTAATTTATTACTGCTGGGTTATATGCTACCTTCAGGTGAATGGACACTGGCAACCGATAGAAAGGAAGTTCCACCTATATAACCCCTTCCACTCCAGGATTACCTCAGTTTTTTAAGCAAGCAAAAAGAATCCCAGAAAGAAGAGGGGAGGAACCTTTTTACCCGTGATGTACTCCAAGAAAAGGATTTTACAGGTAAGCTGTATTAAAAATCTGTATTTCTTTATCGTACATCACGGGACCGAACACAGTATCCTCCTGGGCTCTAAAATCCACCTGGTAAAACCTGTTGAATGTATGAAATGAAGACCAAGTAGCAGCCTTGCAAATCTGGGCCATAGACACCTGCTGATGCATTGCCCATGACATACTCATCCTTCTGGTGGAATGAACTTTCAAACCAAAAGGTGTAACCTTACCCTTTAGCCCATATGCCTGGCTAATGACCTGGCGAATCCACCTAGCAATAGTTGAGCTAGTTGCTACACAAAAACGGATTCAATCTTCCCAATAGGAGCTGACATTTTTAAAATAAACTTTAACTGCCCTAACTACATCAAGTGTGTGTGGTAATTTTTCCTCAGGAGTCACTGGAATTGGAGAAAAGAAGGGCAAAAAAAATAATGAAACCTGGAAAACACTTTAACAGAAAATCCTGCCGAGGCCACATGACTACCTTATCCTGATGTAAAACCAAGAAAGGTTCCTTACAAGACAGAGCGGCCAATTCAGACAGACACTCGTCGTCTTCCCACCTTAGGATGACATCTACCTCCTTTTGGGCCTCTAGGCTTCTGGTCCCTCCCTGGTGGTTGATGTATGCTACCACCGTGGACTTGTCGGACTGAATCCTGACTGGAAAAACCCTGTAACATGGCTGACCAGAATACCAGGGCCAATCATACCGACTGCATCTCCAGAATACTGATAGGCAATGCCTTTTCTGGAGGAGACCATGTCCCTTGTACTGATGCCTCTCCCAGGACTGCCCCCAACCTAGCAGGTTGGCATCCGTGGACATTACTTTCCAGGATAGGGGCGGGAAAGACTTTCCTTTTCTCAAATCGTTGGGCTTTACCCATCAAGAGAGGCTTAGTCTTGCTGATGGAGACAAAGTCATGGGGCAATCCAATGCCTGGCAATTCTTGTTCCAGGCCTTTAGAATATTGTTCTGTAAGGCCTGGGTGTGAAATTACGCATAGGGGACTGCATCAAATGAAGCCCCCATCTTGCCTAGCAACCGCATGCACTGCATTACCATCTGTTTTCTGTCCTTGGCTTTTGTTTCTGGTATGAACACCCTTGCCTGTGCTGTATCTAGGCCTATGACTGATATCCCCATTGCACCTAGGGATGCCAATACCGATGCTAAAACTTTTGAAAACACCCGGGGGGCTGGGGCCAAGCCGAAAGGCAGTGCCACAAACTGAAGATGACACCCTTCTACCGAAAAGCAGACATTTTTGGCGAGGTTCGAATATTGGGACGTTCAAATACGCGTCCTTGATATCTATGGATGCCATATATTTGCCCTTTCTTAGGGAAGTGACTTCCGAACTAATCGATTCCTTGCGGAAATGTCGCACCACCAGAAACTGATTGAGCGACTTTAGGTCCAGGATGGGCCTTACTCCTCCGTTCGGTTTTGGCACCGTGAAGAGGTTTGAGTAAAACCCCCTGAACCTTTCGCTTGTTGGAACTTTAGGTGTTCTAGGGCCTGGAAAAATATTCCAGAAAGAGGCAGGGAGAAAACTCCATGAATTCCAATTTGTAGCCTCTTGCTACTGTGGAAATTACCCATTTGTCCTGTACCACCCTTGACCAAGTGCCTGCAAACCGCAGTAACCTTTCCCCCACCTTTGTAAGTGGGGGCGCCCCTTCACAAGGCTGGCTTGGAATTAGGCTTGGCTGACTTCTGGGTCCAGGGTTTTTTCTGACCCTGATCCTGCGGCCTTCTAAATCCCACCTAAATCCCACGTCAGAACTGCCTGGAAGATGGGGAGCTTGGTCCAGGAGTGGTAAGAATTTTGAAGGAAAGGGCGCTTACTCACGTTTTTAAATGGGAGCAGTGCACTTTTACCTCCAGAAATTTTTTGGATATGTTTATCCAATTCCTCACCAAACAACTTTCTCCTTGAAAGGGAAAGGCAGCAAGCAATCTTTTGCATGGCATTTCTGCGGACCAATTCTTCAACCATAACACCCTGCGCATGTGTACTGACAACCGCGCACACTGGGACATCTGGAGATTTGAGTCTTTTAATGCATCTACCGCAAAGCATAAAGCCACAGGGATCTCTGATCACTCCTCAGAAGATTCTCCTTGGGAAATCAGGTTTTTAACCAATCTTTTGACACGATCCTTGACAGACTGACAAATGCCAATAGCGGCTACAGCAGGTTGAACCGCTGACCCAGTCACCGCAAAAGACGCTTTAAGCAGAGACTCGAGTTTTTTATTGTCAGGCTTTAAAGCTCTGCGCATTGTCAACTGGGCAAGTCAAACTTTTATTGACTGAAGAAAATCACTGCCTGTACCAAAGGCATGCTCCATTTCTTTTTGAATTTTTCCTCCATAGGATACAATTGAGAACCCTTTAGGAGGCATGAACACATGATCCGGGTGATCCCAGTCTGCATACATCTCTTGCTCTAGCAGAGGGTGGACTGGAAACGCCTGGGAAGTGTACTTAGGCCGCAACAATCCCAGAGCAGGGCATGAGGCTTCAGACACCTCAACAGGGGGTAACTTAACGCTGGACTTTACAAGCTAAACCAAGGCCTGCAACAGCTTCTCTGATTTAGAGGTTGAAAATGGTTCCTCTGAATCCGTCTCCTCTGAAGAATCCTCAGTCTGACCTTCATTCGGATCACCCCTCGTTACCTCATCTGCATCCTCAACCCAATCGGGACCCATGTCAGGGGTACCTCCAAGGGGACGGGTGTCTCCTTGCTTGGCTAGGTTCCCCCTAGGAGCAGAGCCCGAAGAAGAGGACCTCTCCCTCTTCTTACCTTCAGGCATAGCCACAATCATACCGGCTATTTTGCTTGAGACCCCCTAAAGCTGCAGCCAAATCCTCCTTAGTGACATAGGCTGGATCAAGATGCATTAGAGGTAGCCACAATGCCTGCACAGTGAAGAGGCTCAGATAGGCCAGTTGCTCCAAGTCTTTCAGGGGAGGCAATATAGGCAGTAAACCCAGGCTTCTCTACCGCAGGTGGTGGTGCACTGGCTCCTTTAAATGCCACCTCCCTCTCCTTTCTGGAAGACATTTGCAAAACCCAGAAAAAGGGACACTTTCCCATAAAAAGAGCTCTGTGAACAGACTAGCCGTTTTACAGTCTCTCCCTGGCTTCCCTTACCTGCAGTCACTGTGCTCAGACCCCTTCAGACTCACACGCCCTCAGGACTCCAGCTCTGTATCCCCTTGCAGCCCAGAAGTGCCGGCGACGCCCGACCAACCCTTTTAAAGATGCTGGCTTCCACTTCCTGCTTTCAAAAGAGACACTTTTTTTTTTTCAAAGCAGTAAGCCGAGTCCTGCAGAACAGCGCCCTCTGGTGTCTGTAGCACTGGCACTGCAGGCAAAAGCCAGGAATTTCTCATCTCTTTATTAACCACTTGACAACTGGGCACTTAAACCCCCTTAACAACCAGACCAATTTTCAGCTTTCAGCGCTCTCACACTTTGAATGACAATTACTCAGTCATGCAACACTGCACCCATATGAAATTTGCGTCCTTTTTTTCACACAAATAGAGCTTTCTTTTGGTGGTATTTAATCATCGTTGGGTTTTTTATTTTTTGCGCTATAATTAAAAAAAAGACAGAAAATTTTGTAAAAAAAAGAATTTTTCTCCGTTTCTGTTATAAAATTTTGCAAATTAGTAATTTTTCTTCATAAATTTTGGCCAAAATTTATACTGCTACCTATCTTTGGTAAAAAAAAAAACAAATTAGTGTATATTATTTGGTCTTTATGAAAGTTATAGAGTCTACAAGCTATGGTGCCAATCACTGAAAATTGATCACACTTGATTTACTGACGGCCTATCTCATTTCCTGAGACCCTAACAAGCCAGGAAAGTACAAATACCCCCCAAATGACCCCTTCTTGGAAAGTAGACATTCCAAGGTATTTAGTAAGAGGCATGGTGAATTTTTTGAAGTTGTAATTTTTTCCCACAATTCTTTGCAAAATGAATTTTTTATTTATTTATTTATTTATTTTTCCCCAAAATTGTCATATGTTAACAGGTTATTTCTCACACCCAGCATATGCATACCACAAATTTCACCCCAAAATACATTCTACTACTCCTCCTGAGTATGGCGATACCACATGTGT
>BLSH010366123.1:754204-776353 GCA_018402905.1 Glandirana rugosa
TCGACCGCCTTCGCGGCCGAAGAGAGAGGAGAGGCGTGGCTAACCACGTCACACTCTCCTCTCCACCCCTCTCTCCTCCACGACGTCGCGACACCCGCTACACGTTACTGGGTGAGCATGGATGGATGGATGGATGAGCATGGATGGATGGGTGAGCATGGATGGATGGGGGAGCACGGATGGATGGATGGTTGAGCATGGCTGGGTAGGTGAGCATGGATGGATGGATCGATGAGCACGGCTGGGTGGATGAGCATGGATGGATGGATAGATGGGTGAGCATGGATGGGTGGGTGGGTGAGGATGGATTGGGTGAGGATGGGTGGGGGGTGGATGGCTGGGTGGGTGGTGGGTGGCTGATGATGGCTGGGTGGGTGGCTGATGGTGGCTGGGGGGTGGTAGGTGGGTGGTAAGTGGATGATGGGGGTGTTTTTTTGTCACTAGGCAGCGCTGTGGGCATTGCACATCGCCCACAGCGCTGCAGCACCTCCTCTCTCCCCACCTCTCCTCTCACACTGCACCAATCGGTGCGGAGAGGAGAGAGAAGCCGGCGCTTCCGCCAGCTTGTTTACATGTGATCACGCCGTCATTTGACGGCGCGATCACGTGGTGAAAGGCCGCTCACAGCGGCCATTCACCACGATCCCTGATCAGTCGGGTCCCCCAGACCCGATTGTCACGGATGTTCCCGTGTGCGCGCCCCAGGGGGCGCGCGGGAAGCGCGATTCTGGGAGGACTTCAATAGACGTCCTCCCAGAATTAAGCAACCGCCCTGTAGACGTCATTTGTTTATAGGGCGGTTGTTAACTGGTTAAAAAAAAAAAAAAAAAAGCAGCCTTCACCCATCACGACAGGCCTTGTCGCTCAGGACCTTTAAGGTCCCTTTTAAACTGCGGGCCACTCCCTTGGACCTGTATAGCACCCTTATGGAATCTTCCTTGGGCAGATAGACCAGGATTTGCCAACAAACTAAGGGTCCAGCGACTTAACACATTACAGGCAAAACCTTGTCCGATCGAGGCTCAAGTACCATCCATTTAGCTTTCTGCCATTTGAATGGATCTCATAAAACATCCACTTTCTTGGATGTCAAGAGTTTTTGAAGAGCTCTCACAGCCACAACCATCACCTTCAGACACTGGCGAAAAAATGGAGGTAATCTTGGAGTGGGAGTGGTTATATAGGGGGAACTCCCTGTCTATTGGTTGCCAGTGTCCATTCACCTGAAGGTAGCATATAACCCAGCAGTAATGAATTAACACTCTGTGTCCCGTGATGTACGATAAAGAAAATCCAATTTTCTTTTTCATACATCACGGGACACAGAGCAGATCATAAAATCATTACATACTGGGACGCCCCAGAGCAATATAACCTGAGGGGAGGGAGACACAATCTCAATTAAACCGCAGTCTCCAATACGCTGCGGCCAAAAGCGGAACACTGCGCTGTTCTACCAATCCCTTAATATAATCTTGTGAATATATGCACTGAGGTCCATGTGGTGGCCTTACAACCTGTGCCATTGAAATCTGATGGCAGAAGCCCAGGAGGTCAGTACTCTCCTGGTGGAATGAGCTCTCATCCTGAAGGGAGAATCCCCCCTTCAAGCCATAGGCTTGAGTGATCAACTGGCGAATCCAGTGCGACATAGCTACCATGGATGCCGCCTGACCTTCCCTGGGACCTTCAGGAAACAAAAAAAAGGCATCAGTCCTCCTGATGTCTGTAGACCTTTTACAGATAGATCTTAACAGCGCACATCATATCCAAATTGCGCAATCATCTCTCCTCCGGAGAGGTAGGATGAGAATAAAAAGGAAGTTAAGACAATATCTTGATTGAGATGAAAGCCAACACCACCTTCGGTATAAAAGGATGGAAGAGGGCGCAGCACCACCTTATCTTGATGCAATCTTAAGCATGGCTCTTTACAAAAAAGGAGCTGCCATTTCCGAAAACTCCTCTAGCTGAGATAATGGCCAAGAGGTAGACTAGCTTCCGCATCAAAAGAACCCAGGGAATCTCCCTAATAAGTTCAAAGGCCGCTACTGCAGTTCTGACAATACCAATTCAAACAATGGTATTGTTTGGTTTTACCAACATAAGGAGAACAAACTCCTCTACATGAAGAGGCATGTTTGGGGATCAAACCCAGGAACTCAGCTCTGTTTGGTTCAATGTTACACACCTGCCTTTGAGCGGTTACTGGGAGGAAATCTAACAGGAGGCAACAGATGTGTTGCCCCTGAAAAAAAGTCCTAATCAAGGAGAGAGAAGCCAAAAAGGCCTCGGAAACACCCGGACAAGACAGAAACCTGTGCCTTGACTGTAGTCAAAGCCAGCTTCAAGTCTATTCCCGTTTGAAGGAAAGCTAGTATCCTACCAATCACCTACGCAGGGTAAGCCTTCCAGACCCTGTGATAAATCTTCCTGGTGACTACCTTCCCAGCGTTTACCAGTGTAGATAACACAGGCTCTGCCAGCCCACAATCTCTCAATACCGTGGTTTCAATAGCCAAGTCGTCAACTTAAGCGCACATAAATTCGGGTGGAATACAGGCCCCCGAGAGAGCAGACCGGGGCAAACGAAAACCACCAAGGCCCCACCAGTCTTAGTCTAACTATCTCTGGAACCAAGCCCACTGCTGCACCAAGCAGGTGTCCACCAAAAATGACTGCTGCCATCTCCTCCCGAATTCTGCACAATAGATATGATAGAAGAGATTGTGGAAAAGGCAAAATCACGGAGAACTGGACCCATTGCATCATCATCAGGGCTTCTACTCAGATGGCATGAGGATCCCTGGGATATGAACTGCAGAAAGCCTTGGGACATGACTCTCTGCCCAAGAGAGCAGTAGGTAGACCTTGTGTACCAACTGACTCTTGGTACCATCATGTTGATTGACATAAGCCACAGCCGGGGCATTGTCGGTTTGTACCTCTACCGGGTGGCCCTGAGACCTGGATATCCAATACCTCAGAGCTAGCCAAATGACTCGCTGCTTTAGGACGTTGACGTGGTATCTCTGCTCCCCCAAAGACCATCTCCCCTGGACCGTGGAGTTCTCCATGACCGCCCCCCCCCCCCTCCCCAGCCTGTAAGACTGGCATCCATGGTCACAATCTTTCAAAACACTGGAAGACAAAGATCTGTCCCAACAGATTCTGGTGTACAGCCACCAGACGAGGCTCCATCGAGCCCTGGGAGTCAAGGACATGTAGCAATCCGGAGTCTGTAACCATCCGTACCACACTGCCAGGATGATGCGCTGAAGAGTCCTGGAAAGAAACGGTGCCCAAGGTATGGCCTCGAAGATTTTTATTAACGGGCTCCTACAAAGGCAAACTGGAAAGTGTCTTGTCGTCCTCACCTGCAGTACCAGTGCTTTGTGGACTGTGTCTAGCTGTAGGCCTAGACACCGAACTGGGTCTAGGAGAGACTTTCTTATAGTTATGATCCAACCCAAGCTTCTTTGAACTGGACTATTAGGCCCACATTCTGCTAGAGTCTGCACAGAGACTGATCTCTGAGTGAGAGGTCATCCAGGTATCCCAATATAGGGACCCCTTGCGACCTCAAGGCCCAGCACTGGAGCCAGAATCTTTGCGAAGAGTCGGGGAGCTGCAGCGACCTCATAAGACCAAGTCACAACTAGAATGCCATTTATCGCAAAAAAACCTCTGAGGAGGTAGAAAAAAAATGGCCCATGCAAGTATGCATCCTTTATGTCTATTGATGCCAAAAGTCTCCTTCCTAGAGAGGCAATCACCGAGTGGATTGAGTCCCTGCGGAACAGCTGTACCGCAAGTTATAGGTTTAGTGCCTAACAATTAGAATAGGCCTCACCTTCCCATACGGCTTCGGGAACATGAATAGGTTTGATTAGAAACCTGTGCCCCCCCTCAGTTGCTGGTACCTCTGCAATATCCTTGCAGATTCAGGTGGTCTAACGCCATCTTAGAGGAGTGTAAGCTTGGACTCCAGCTTATATCCGTGAGACACTGTGGTGAGAATCCACTTGTCTTGAACCAGCATTTCCCATACAAAATGCAACCACCTACCTCCCACCCGCACGAGTGGAGGCGCCCCTACACAAGGGGGCTTAGTGCCAGACTTGGAGGCTTTCTTGGTCTAAAGCTTCACCGGACCTTGACCTTGCTGCTTACCTCCAGACCCTTGTGGTGGCCGATATTGCGTAGGGCCTAAAAAAGCAGAGGAACCGGAAAGCGAACCCCTAAAAGAGGGACACTTGGCCTCCTTCCTTAGCGACAGAAGCAAACTCTTAACTCCCGAATCTTTTGGATGCATTTGCCAAGGCCTTCCCCAGAAGGCACTTGCTATAACAGGGGAACACTGTCAGCAACCACTTACAGGAGAGTTTCAGTTGACCAATTCCTTAGCATGCACACAGAGTCATCCGGGATATATACTGCATTAAGTCTTTTAAAAGCATTATCCACAGCAAAACAGAGCCTGAGGTAAATCAGTAGATTCCTCATCCGGCTCTTCTCCTCCCCCACTGGGTAACTTAGCCTGATCGTTTAAGGCTTGGCCCACCAAAATAGCTGCTACTGAAGGCTGAATGTCAGAGCCAGCCAACAAGAATGAGGCCCTTAGTAAGGATTCCAACTTCTTATTTGTAGGGTCTTTAAGACCTGAGAATTATCCACAAGGCAGGTCAGGGTTTTACCGAGGAAAGTGACTGCTGCATCGACAGTCAGTACTCCCCATTTTTCAAAATACGTTTCCAACATAGGATACACCAAACAAAACCTTTTAGGAGGAATAACAATCTGTCTGGGTGTCCCAGTCAGAATACAGCACCTTCTAAAGGAGAGCGTGAAAGAGAAAACACCTGCGCACCCTGTGGAGGCCTAATGACCCAAGGGAGAATAAACATTCATAGGACTCTCCACTGGAGGTAACTTGAATGCAGCACATACCTTATGTGTATGTGCTTGGACTAGCAACCTCTAAAATTGAGAGGCAGGTGTCCCTAGAGATTCTTTAGCTCGGGAACCACTGAAACAGAAAAATTTGCAAGTGATCCGGCCAGATCCCTTGTAGCTACCCCAAGTTTCACATCCACCTACTATTGCTCAAGAACCGGAGGGCTGGGGGAAGGAGACCTGTCACGCTTTTTTGTTACCCTGTGTAACAGAAGCAAGCATACTAGTCCTCTTGTTCTCTGAGCCAGCCAAGACTGATGACAGGTCATGTTAACATAAGCTAAGGAAGAAAATGAGGGGTTAGCTACCATACCAGATAGGCGCAGCGGCTCAGATTACCAGCTTGCTTCTGGTCTCCCAGGGGAAGCAAATAACAGCAGGGATCCGACTAGTCTCTTTAGGGAGCTGTGAATAACACACCTGTGTCATATAATATATATATATATATATATATATATATATGTCCTATCCCCAGTGTACCTATCTTCTGCCCACCACCGTACTCATGTGCCCACCTTCGGTAGCCTGTTTGTTCCAGCACTGCCATCGGCCGCCACACACTGCAGCAGCACCATGCCTGGCCTCTGGCGGCTTCCTCGTCTTACCGAGCATGCGCGGGATCGCCACATGCATGCCAATCAGCGTTCGCTGTCCCTCTTCCGTGTGCGACTGCCTATTCCCCTTCTATGGGGAAAACACAAGCATTGCTGGTACAGGCTCCCCCCTGTGGCTCCGGAGTATTACGGCAGCAAATTCTCCTGGCTAGGCCTTCTAGTGGTGACCAAAAAAAAAAAAAAAAAGGCAGCAAAAAAAGGAGGGAAAATTTTTAAAATCAGAGAAAAATCCCCCCCCCCCCCCGCCCCTTACCTTCTATCAGGCCTATGCAGAAGGCCAGCCTGGGTTCAGCAACTTATCCCGAGATGGGATTACTCACCATTACCACCGTAGGGCCTGGAGGAGACTGCAGGCCCAACCTTCACCGATCACGGCGGGCTTTATCACATGGACCTTCAAGGACCGGGTACCCTATAGTATGAGGGTACACTCCCTTAGACCTGTACAGCACCCTGCAGGAGTACCTTGGTTTTGGAATCCCAGGCTTTCCTGTATGCAGGGTCCAGTGCCACGTGTGGTCACATTACAGGAAAAACCTTGCAATATTCTTCTGTCTTCTTAGCGAGGCCCGGGTACCCTTTATCTTAGCTTTAATGGATGTTTGAAATGGATCCGGTATGAAGGATGTATCTGATTCTAAAAAGAACCTGTGTGGGAACCAGCATAGAAACTCCACAGAGCTGTAGAAGTGACCATCCACCTTTTAAACACTGGTGAAAAAAAACTGAGGTATTTCCTGTATGGGAGGGGTTATATAGGAGGGGGGACTTCCTGTTTGATATTACTTACCAGTGTCCATTCACCAATAGGTGGCGTATAACCCAGTATGTAATGATTATATGACCTGCTCTATGTCCCGTGATGTACAAATAAGAAAACATTGTTAGCAGATAAAAACAACAAATTTGACAAAACGCCTAAATTCCTACTAAATATAAAAGTTTAACCTGTATGGAGTTAATAAATATGTTTAACCTTTAAACTGTGCATTTTTGCGAAATGGTGAAAATCAAAATGTACACAAAAACGTAAATATCCTAATTTCTCTAAAAAATCTGAAGGCTTTCCTTTTTTTCTTACAGCTTTCAGAATTAGTAAAAGATCCCCCAAACTAGGGCCGAAACAATGAATAGATTATGAAAATAGTTGTCAACTATTTTCATAATTGATTAATCGGCCAGTCGATTAGTTGGCCTGCATACAGAATGCATTATTTGTTTACATATCAGTAAATACAGCGCAGCACACATACAGCTCAGTACACCGTCCATACATGTCAGAAGACACAGTGCAGCACATACACAGCTCAGTCCACCATACATACATGTCAGTAAGTGCCTGAGAACTTGTGAATGAGGAGCAATGCCTCATGTGACATGTAGTCCTGGGTAGGAAGTGAGTGGTTCTTAAATCAGAAGTTTTTTACTTTGCTGTAGGGGCTCTCTATATTACACTTTGCAGCTTGCCACTGGGGCACTCTGAAGGCAGGAGGAGCCAGAAGTGTCAGTGGGGGACCCCAGAAGAGGAGAATTCGTGCTGCTCTGTGCAAAACCATTACACAAAGCAGGCAAGTATAACATGTTTGTTGTTAAAAAAAAATACTTCAAAGACTCTGTGCAGGGAAGATCAGCATCTGAACCCAGAGAAGGTGGAGGCTGATAGACTGGAGGTAATAGAAGGCATTACAATTACATTTAAAGTAAAGTTTAAGACAGTATTGTGCATTATGAAATGATCATATCCATGACAAAAAAAAAAAGTAGTCAAGTTTTTAGTTTTAGTACTACTTTATTATAAAAGATTTCTATCTCCCTTTCACCCTTCATATCTGACTCCTTTTTAAAATGCTCATATATCCTACTTCTGGGTGTATTTTTTGTTTTATTTATATATATATATATATATATATATATATTACGTAATATATTCCTTTCACTGTATAAATGAACCCCTTAGGACTCGTTTACACTTGCTTCAAAACAGGGCATCAGACAGGCTTAGTTAAAGCTCTATTAACGCCAGTCAAAGCCTGTTTACACCTTGCATTGGCTTTGCTTTAGCTTTGCGTCAAAAATTATATCCGATGTAGCTTTAGCCAGGCTTCAAAGCCTCTCCAACGCCTCCATAGAAGTCTTTGAGGAAGCTTGTTTGAAACTCGCTTGAAGCACCTGCGTCTTTTCAGAGGCTGCAATTCAGCTTTAGCTTTGCTTTGTTTTGGAGAAATTGCAGGCGTGAGATATCAACAAACACACAGGGCATCTGCCAAGCTTCAACAAAGCTTCAAAAGTGCATCACTGAAGCCTCGTCGAAGCCTTGTAGAAGCCTCTTCGAAGCACTGCTAAAGCCTCAAAAACACATCATAAAATCTTGTTGAAGCTGTATGAGCTTTAATGAGTGTTGAAGCTGGAGCAAGTGTAAACTAGCCCTTATAGTAGCGATGATCTGATCTTTTTGCACTATAAGGGCTCATACACATGGGCGTAGGTTTAAAAAATATGCAAAAAACGTCAGGCCCAACTTCAGGGGAAAAAAAAAAATCTGCGTTTTTTTCGGCTTTTGCATCGGCGTTAGTGGGCTTAATGAGCGTTTTTGAGCATCCGCGTCAATCAGTGTTTTCAATCTGTTATATTTTAACCTAAAAACGTCAGTATGGTGTTAATGAGCGTTTTGCGGCGTTGGCAAAAAACGCCAAAATGTTACAGCTTGGGAACGAGCTGGCCATGGGTTCTACTTTCAGCTCACCAACGCCGACGCCCTCTACAGCTCAAAAACGTCTGCGTTTTTGTTACCCCATTGAATAACATGGAGAGCTGCAAAAAAAAACGCCCAAAAACGCCGGTGTCAAAAAACGCCTGTGTGCATGAGCCCTAAAGGGCTAGTTTTAGTACTTTTAACCTCATTATGACAGGGGATACAAAATAAAAAAGCATGCTGCTGCTACTAAACATCTTAGGCCTGGTTCATACCTATGCATTTTTTGGTGCTTTTTGCTGAAACACACTACAGTTCATTCAACATGGTTTCCTATAGGACACATTCACATCTATGCTTTTTTCATCTGCATATTTGGAAGAGTCAAGGACTTTCATCAAAGCAAAACAGTGCTTCTTTGGTACAATATACTTCAAGTGAGAAGTATTTACAATTTACATTTTTTAATCAGGCCAACAAATTGGCCAAAAAAAGGCATAAAAAATGCAAAATGCAAATCACAGCAAAATTGCATGCAAAAAGCACTGCAGAAACGGATCAATAGCAAACTGCATAGGTGTGAACCGAGCCTTATGCTGGCTTATACACATATATTGATTTTCGGACGAGAATATTCATACGAAAAATCCTTGTACATTCGCTGAATGAAAGAATGTCATTTGAATCACATTCAGTTAATTAGTTGGGATTGGATTATTGGCTGCAAAATGAGATTATTGGCTCACTAGATGTCAGCGTACTTTTTACACACATATGGTAATGACTGTTACTCTCTTTCCTGCAGTGTTAGACACTATGTTGCAAGAAGCAATTGCTAATGTTTAAGGGTCGGTTCACATAGGAGCTACCCGACTTCAGGCGCAACTTTGCTAGGCGATTTGAACGCAACTTCAGCGCAACTTTGGGAGACTTACAATGCAACCTCCATGCCAGGTGACTGCCTGTAGCCAATCAGAGAAGGGAGGGAAGGGGTTGCCTGGGTAATTCACTGGGTAAATTATTTTCTTTTTCCTGTAAAGTCGCTTCAATACAGATGGAGATGGGACTTGGAGGCGACTTCCATTGAATTCTATGGGCACAAGTCAGATAGAAGTCGCCTTGAAGTAGTACAGGAACCTTTTCTGAAGTCGGAGCAACTTCAGTAGTGTACATTAAGATGGCTCTCATTCACTTCAATGGGATTTCAGATGTCAAGCGACTTGAGGCGACAGAAGTCAGATCCCAAGTCGCTGTAGTGTGAAACGAGCCAAAGGCTACTTTCATGTTTAAGGCTATTTTCACAGCCGCGCTAGCTACAGCCGCGTTACGGGTAAAGTGCCACTAACTTTAGTGGCGCGTTACCGCTGTTATAGTGGCACTTCACTGCCGCTAGCGGGGTGCTTTTAACCCTCCAGAAGGGGTTAACAAGAGGTTAAAAGTGCCAGTGTTCCAGCGCTTCCGAAGCGCTTTGGAGGCACTGGCCATTCATTTCAATGGCAGGGGTGGTGTAGGAGCAGTGTATAGACCGCTCCCGCACCGCCCCAAAGACGCCGCTTGCAGGACTTTTTTTCCTGTCCTGCAAGCGCACCGCCCCAGTGTGAAAGCACTCCGGCTTTCACACTGGGGAGGATTGAGAGTCAGTTTTCAGGCACTATTTTTAGCACTAAAACGCCTGAAAACAGCCTCAGTGTGAAAAGGGGTCTAACTGTTCACATGTTGATTTATATATATGAATCTGTAGAACAACAGTAATTATTTTTCTGCATGGGGATTATAGGTGGAATTTCATGGATACACATCTTATGTAATGAATTTGACCTGTTTCTGATAGGAACATGGGTAAAATTATTTTTCTACATGGGGATTAGGGGTGCAATATTAAGGATACACATTCCAGGGAACGTATTTAACCTATTTCAGATATCAATAATCATAATTATTTTTCCACATGGAGATTATAAGTAGAATATCATGACTACACATTCCAAGGAGCATATGTAACCTATTTCTGGTAAACATATATCTATAATTATTTTTCTACATGGTGATTATGGGCAGAATATCATGTATACATATCCTATATAATGCATATGACCTGTTTCTGATGGAACATGGGTATAATGATTTTCTACATAGGGATTATAAGTGGGATATCATGGCTACACATTCCAAAGCACATATTTTAACTATTTCTGATCGCAATAAGCATATTATTTTGCCAAATGGGGATTATGGGTGGAATATCATGGCTAGACATTCCAAGGAGCATACAGTATCTCACAAAAGTGAGTACACCCCTCACATTTTTGTAACTATTTTATTATATCTTTCATGTGACAACACTGAAGAAATGACACTTTGCTACAATGTAAAGTAGTGAGTGTACAGCTTGTATGTTGAGTTATTTTGAGAGGACAGCAAATTTACACTGTTATACAAGCTGTATACCCACTACTTTAAATTGTAGCAAAGTGTCATTTCTTCAATGTTGTCACATGAAAAGAAATAATAAAATATTTACAAGAATGTGAGGGGTGTAGTCACTTTTGTGAGATACTGTATTTAACATATTTCTGATAAACCTATATCTATAATTATTTTTCTACATGGTGATTACAGGTGAAATATCATGGCTAATCATGCCTCGTAACAGAGTTGACCTGTTTCTTGTAAAAACATGGGTGTAATTATTTTTCTACATGGGGATTATGGGGGGGGGGGGGGGGGGGNGTTTATCATGGTTACACATTCCAAGGAATATATTTAACCTATTTCTGATAAAAAAAAAAAAAGTGATTTTATTAAGAAGTTACCGTAAAATCCTTTTCTCCGAGTTCACTGACAGAAGCAGCCCTTCATTGACAAGTGGGGTTTATGCACATCCTACCAGGAGTAGACTAGGCAAATAGAAAAAAAACAAGCTGACCCCTCCCAGGGGGCCTTCCTCACTCCAGCATATAACCCCCCTGCTCTGTATAGCATATCAGTTTGTAACAAGTCGTACAACCGCAACAGAGGGGTGGGTGCTGCGTCTGTCAGTGAACTCAGAGAAAAGGATTTTCTGGTAAGTTCTTAATAAAATCCCTTTTTCTTTTACATTCACTGACAGGCGCAGCCCTTCATTGACAAGTGGGGATGTCCCAAAGCAGTGTCATTCAAGAGGGGTGGGTAAACAACAACTGTACCCAACAGAATCCTCTCAGGAGGAGCCAGCCGCGCCTATACAACTTCACGGCCAAAAGCAGCATCCGCAGATGCTGACACATCAACTTTGTAAAACTTAGCAAAAGTGTGCACCGAGGCCCAAGTAGCCGCCTTGCACACCTGGGATACCGAAGCTTGGTGTCTGAAAGCCCAGGAAGTACTAACTGCCCTGGTGGAATGAGCCGCGACTGGAAAAGGAGGGACTTTGCCCTGAACAGTATACGCATGAGTCACGGTCTGTCTAATCCAACGGGAAACAGTAGCCGACGAGGCCGCCAACCCTTTGCTCGGTCTTTCTGTCAGCACAAACAACGCATCAGACTTCGGAAAAGGAAGCTGTAGCCGCCAAATACACCCGCAAAGCTCTCACGACATTCAAAGAATGTAACTCAAATTCCTTGGGATGCGACGGGTGCAGACATAATGAAGGGAGAACAATATCCTCATAAACGTGGAAAGAGGAGACCACCTTCGGTAGAAATGAAGGGGAAGGTCGCAAGACCGCCTTGTTTTTATGAAGGACCAAGTAAGGAGACTTACAGGACAATGCTGCCAACTCAGACACCCGCCTAGCGGATGTAATGGCCACCAAAAAAGCCACTTTTTGCGACAGCAATTGTAGGGGAATATCCCTGATTTTCTCATATGGCGAAGTACCAAATGCAAATCCCACGGCGCCAAAGGCGACCGTATCTGAGGAGCCACATGGCGTACGCCCTGTACAAATGTACGTATCAACGAAAGTGACGCCAAAGGCCGTTGAAAGAGAATCGCCAGAGCCGAAATCTGACCCTTCAGAGTACTCAATGCCAACTTGATATCCAGGCCCTGCTGCAAAAAAGCCAGCACCCGGGACACAACATAAGAGCGGGGATTGCAACCCCCCCGCCTTGCCCCAGGCAATATAGGCCTTCCAAGTGCGATGATAAATCTTGCGCGAAGTACACTTGCGCGCCCTAAGCATGGTAGGGATCACAGAGTCAGAGACACCCCTATCCCTCGACACCTGGGACTCAAAAGCCAAGCCGCCAAAGCCAGCGAAGGTAAAGCAGGGTGCAGGATGAGTCCCTGTGACAGCAGATCTTCTCGCAGCGGCAGATGCCAAGGAACATCTGTCACCATCCGCACCACGTCAGCGTACCAAGGTCGCCGAGGCCTATCCGGAGCTACCAGAATTGTCAGGATTCCCTCCGCTTCTACCCTGCGCAGTAGCCGTGGTAGAAGCTTGATGGGAGGGAAGGCGTACAGGAGCCGATACCGACCCCAAGGCGCTACCAACGCGTCCGTGGCGGCCGCCAACGGGTCCCTTGTTCTGCACATGAAGGTCTGCACTTTGTGATTGAACCTGGACGCCATGAAGTCCACGTCTGGCGTGCCCCACTTGTGGCAAATCTGACGGAACACCTCTGGATGTAGGGACCATTCCCCCTGATCCAGCGTCTGGCGACTGAGAAAGTTAGCCTGCCAATTTTCTACGCCCGGAATGTAAATGGCGGATAGTGCCGGCACGTGAAGTTCTGCCCATCTCAGAATGAGAGCCGCTTCCGCAGCCGCTGTCGAGGTCCTTGTTCCGCCCTGATGGTTCACGTATGCCACAGCCATGGCGTTGTCCGACTGAACCCTAACTGGGAGGCCGCGCAGCCTTACCGTCCAGTGGGAGAGGCAGAGCCTGATTGCCCTTAGCTCCAGTACATTTATCGGAAGGCGGGATTCCTGCGCCGACCAACGGCCCTGAGCAGACAGCTGCCCCAGGACCCCCCCCCGATAGGCTGGCGTCCGTCGTGACTATCGACCAATTTAGGGGGAGGAAAGACTTCCTCAACGTTAGAGCCGGGGCCCGAAGCCCCCAGGTCAACGATCCTCTGGTCTGATGACCCAATCTGATCAGCTGGTCCAGGGAAAGCAAAGACTTGTCCCACTGTGACAGAATCGCTCGCTGTAGGAGCCGAGTGTGACTCTGGGCGTAAGGTATCGCCTCGAAGGCTGAAACCATGAGCCCCAACACCCGCATACAGAACCGTAAGGAGGACCACTGGCGTGACAGGAGGGTTCGCACCGCTGCTTGCAGTGTTAGTAACTTGGCCGGAGGCAAGAACACTTTCGCCTGCTCCGTGTCCAGAATCAGACCCAGATATTCCAGTCGACAGGACGGGGTGAACGTCAACTTCTGCAGGTTGATCAGCCAGCCAAAGTCTTTCAACGAGGCCATGGTGATAGCCACATTCTCCTCCAGGGCTGAAGCAGACTCTGCTCGCAAGAGTAAGTCGTCGAGGTATGCTACCACCGCAATGCCTCTCTGCCCCAGGAGCACCAGCACCGGAGCCACCAGCTTGGTGAACACCCGAGGAGCCGAGGCCAGACCAAAGGGAAGTGACACAAATTGGTAATGTAGATCCCCCACCGCAAAGCGCAGAAAGCGCTGGTGCCGGGGACAAATGGGAACATGGAGATACGCGTCCCTGATATCCAGTGACGCCATGAAGTCCCCTTGGTGCAGGGCGGCCGTGACCGAATGGACAGATTTCATCCTGAAATTTTGCGCCTTCACAAAATGGTTTAGCGCTTTTAGGTCCAGAACTGGTCTGACCCCACCCTTTTTGGGCACCACAAATCGGTTTGAATAGAAGCCGTGGAACCTTTTCGACGGAGGTAACGGCACAATCACCCCTTGTTTGGAGAGCGTCTTAACAGCCCCTAGGAGAGCCTCTCGACGCCCCTGAGGGAGTTTCAAGTTCGATGGGAAGAACCTGTCTGGGGGTAGAGTGCTGGACTCTATCCTGCATCCGGAGGACACCACTTCCTGCACCCATCGGTCGGAAATGCGGGCAGTCCACCTGTCTGCGAACCCCAGAAGTCTGCCCCCCACCCGAGAATAATGCGGAGAAGGACTTCTGCTCCGCCTTTTCACTCTTGCGCTGCCAGGGCCGTTCACCGGATCCCGAGGCAGACTTGCCGGGCCTTGAGCCCTTGCCCGCTGCACCGGGTGCACGAAAAAACCTCTTCTGACCCGAAGAAGCAGGACCCTGCTTACGGCGGAACTCCCGCCGCCTGGGCTCCGGGAGAAAAGTACTCTTCCCCCCGGTGAAATCTTTAATGATTTCATCCAATTGTGCCCCAAAGAGCTGAACGCCCTAAAAGGGAAGATCTGTGAGGCCCTTTTTAGACGCATGACCAACAGCGTAACCACAGAACCCGTCTGATAATGACTGCAAAAACAGACATCTTAGACAGCATGGGAAGCAGGTCCAAAGCTGCGTCACACAGGTACCGAAGACCTTGTATCAGATGGTCTGCTCGCTGTGACGCCTCAAACGAGCTCCCGCAGCTCAACTCATTGTGCAACTCAGTCGCACACTCGGTAAGGGATTGCGCCACCATGGCCAACACCAGGGCCGGTCTCATGGCCGACCCCGCCAAGAAGAACAGTGCCTTGATACCGCCTATCGGCTGGATCCTTAAAAGAGGGAGACCCCTCCAAGGGGATGGTCGTTGCCTTATTCAGGCGAGCCACCAGAGGGTCCACTGTGGGGGGTGCCCACTTCTTCACAAAACTATCCTCAAAGGGATAGCGCACAGCGAAACGTTTGGGCAAGGCAAAGGAATTCTGCGGACGCTGCCATTCCTTATAGACCAGCTGGTCATAGAACTGATCATAAGGATATGCCCTAGGGCAGGGGTAGGGAACCTGCGGCTCTCCAGCTGTTGTAGAACTACATTTCCCATCGTGCTTCTGGGAGTAATTGTATCCATCAGCCTTGCAATGCCTCATGGGAAATGTAGTTCTACAACAGCTGGAGAGCCGCAGGTTCCCTACCCTTGCCCTAGGGGACCTTGGTGGCTTAAAGGACCCACAAACGTAGGCAGTCTCCTGCGACTGCCCGGCTTGGTCCAGTCACAAGGACGCACATATATTGGCGATCAGGGAGGCCACCAGCGCCCTGTTGCGTGCTACCGAGGCCTCCTGGTCTTCCTCGCCATCCGAGGGCTCTAGTTCACCATCTGAGAGCTCCACGGGGGTCCCCGTGACTACTGAGGCCCCTTCCGGTTCAGAATCCTCCCCCGATGGAGGGGGGGGGGGGGAGGACACTTTTTAGTCACCCCCTTAGCACGGCACCTCCCGGGGAAAAAATTCCCCCAATACGGATCTTAGCTGATCCAGGGGAACCAGAGTCCCCAGCGCAGGTTGTGTTTCAACTGACTCCTCCTTGGAAGGACCCGAAGGTTCAGCCGCCATAGGCCAAAAGGCCCTGACACCCCCACAATGCAGCCCCACCACTGCCCCACAGATCAACCGGGAGACACCCAAGAGGATTGCACCCACCGCTACCAGCATCCCAGGGAGAGCCCAGATATACTTGCTGTGTGTGATTGCCCTTTAAGCGCTGCGTCCCAGTAGGAGTGCTTGTCGCTAGTCAGGAGCTTGCGCCGCCCTGTGACATCCACGTTGTCCCAGAGTGTCCACAGGCACATCAAATATGGCCGCCAAGCGGTCACAAGAGGCCAAAGCCTGTTACACAGGCCGCGACTATGGCAAAATGGCCTCCGATCCGTCACTAGAGGCCAGAATAGCCCACAAAATGGCCGCGGCTACGGCAAAATGGCGGCTTTTATAGAGCGCGGGGTGCGGTGCGGGGGAATGGGGGGGTGTATGAGGGGAAATCCCGAGCAAAGAAACCCATGGTGACCTGTAGCCCTAGGAACCCTCCACCGACCGGTCTAGACCACTAAAACGCCCAGCCCCCCCCCTCCCTAGAGGGAGGGGGTCACTCACCACCCGACGGGCGTAGCGGGTAGCCACCTGGTTGCAGACCTTCTGGAGAGAGATGTTGCAGGCCAAGCGCCCCTGGACGTGAATAGAGCCCGGTCACTGGGCGCAAGTGGGGGTCACCCACTAGCCTCCCGCACAGATTTGCCTAGTCTACTCCTGGTAGGATGTGCATAAACCCCACTTGTCAATGAAGGGCTGCGTCTGTCAGTGAACCTAAGAGAAATTATGTGTATAATTATTTTTCCCCATGGGGATTATAGGTGGAATATCATGGATACACATCCTATGTAATGCATTTTACCTGTTTCTGATAGCAATATAAATATAATAATTTTTCCACATGGGGATTATGGGTGGAATATCATGGCTACACATTCAACTGAGCATATTTAACGTATTTTGCTAAAAAAAAAATATATGTATATTTATTTTTCTACATGGTGATTATGGTGGAATATCACGGCTAAAACCCGGGAACACAGTTGACCTGTTTGATAAGAACATGGGTATAGTTATTTTTCTACATGGGGATTATGGGGGGGAATATCATGGCTACATATTCCAAAGAACATATTTAACCTATTTCTGATAGGAATATGCACAATTATTTTTACACATAGGGATATGGGAATTATGGTGGTGGGTGGGGGGGAGATATAATAGCTACACATTCCAAGGACCATATTTAACCTATTTCTGATAAACATTATAATATTTGGGGGATTATAGCTCCACAGGACTCAGTGCAAAGCCAGTAAACTTAAAACAAAGAGGCTTTTATTCTCAACAGGAATATCAAAGTAAGGCTTCCAGCAGCACGTAGGAATGAAAATATGAAAAAGTCCACTTAACTTTGGCACAAAGTAAAAAGGCACATACAGTTGGACGGGTCTTCATCCCAAGGTTTAGTTGGCTAGTTTAGCAGTCTTCAGCACACTCTCAGCTCTACAAGGCATGTGTCTCCACATAACTCCTCCTTCCTGAAGGCTCTTAACCCTGTGTGTGCTGGAGTCCCTGTAGTCAGGAGTGGAGGCCCTTTCCCATCAGAATATCACTTTCAGGGTCCCAAATATCTCTCTACTAAAACAGAGAACTGCAAGTAAGTCCTCTCCTTAATATGGCTATCCTGGGAATTCCTCACCCATCTCAGGTGACTCCCTGAATACTTCCACACTTCCCATAAAAGGGATCATAACCCAAATATTGGTGCTATATAGCACCCATGCAGGACCCAACCTTAGCGTCCTGTACAACATATATATGTATAAATAATTTTCTACATGGCGATTATGGGTGGAATATCATGGCTAAACAAGTCTAGGAACAAGGTTGACCCGTTTATTGTAAAAACATGGGTATAATTATTTTTCCACATGGGGATTACGGGTGGAATATCATGGCTACATATTCCAAGGAGCATATTTAACCTTAGTTAGACCTCTCCGGTAGCGGCATTTCTACGAGTCTTTCGGGACAGCACACGGAGAGAGCGCAGCTCCACCCACTTCCCAGGAAACGCTGCAACCATTGCTTTAAAGCCCGGACACTTCCACCATGGCCTCCAGCCATGCTGAAATTATATAAGCAGAACATAGCAATAACACCACATTAATAATATTTATAACCAAGGGAGGGTCATCGGGGCTGTGCTTTAACCACTTGCCGACCGCCAACCGCAGGTTGACGGTGACAAGGTAGTTCGTTATCGCAAATCGCCGTCATAGGACGGCGGCTGCGATAACGCGCACTGTGAGAGCGCGCGCGCCGCCGGAGGCGCGCCCGCGCGCTCACTGTGTTCGGGGAGGGCCAGGGAGCGAGTGCGGCGGCTTCGATTGCCACCGGCTACCCGCGATGGCCCCCCCGGAGTGAAGGAACGGAGGTCCGTGTATGTAAACACGGACCTCCGTTCTGTGAAGGGAGAAGGGCTGTGATCACAGCCTTCCTGTATATGGTGGCTGTGACCACTTCCCTTCCCCTGCTAGGGCAGTCCCCCCCAGTTAGAACACACCCAGGGAACATAGTTAACCCTTAGAGCACCCCCTGCAGGTTAACCCCTTCACTGCCAATGGCATTTACACAGTAATCAGTGCATTTTTATAGCACTGATCGCAGTATAAATGCCAATGGTCCCAAAAAAGTGTCAAAATGGTCCGACATGTCCGCTGAAATATCGCAGTACCGCTAAAAATCGCAGATCGCCACCATTACTAGTAAAAAATAAAAACCCCAAAAATGAATCATCCGTAAACGCGACCACTTTTGCACAAACCAATCAATAAACGCCGATTGCGATTTTTTTTATCGCAGATATGAGGAAGAATATAAATCGGCCAAAAACGGTGAAAAAAAATTTTTATATTTTTTTTTGGATTTGTATTTTAGCAAAAAGTAAGAAATTTGGTTTTTTTTGCAAAATTGTCGCTCTTCTTTTGTTTATAGCGGCGATCAGAAATGACGCAGCAGTGATCAAATACCACCAAAAGAAAGCTCTGTTTGTGGGAAAAAAAGGACGCAAATTTTGTTTGGGTACAACGTCGCACGACCGCGCAATTTTCAGTTAAAGCGACGCAGCGCCGAATCACAAAAAGGGCTCCGGTCCTAAAGCTGGAAATCCTTCCGGGGCTGAAGTGGTTAAGATTCATAAAAATACCGTTACCGGCAAGTCTAAGGTTTTCTCACCTCATCTTTCAGGAAAGCACCTGGAGATAAGCGAGTACTTACTCTAGGGTGGGGCCACCGCCTTCAGGACCTTCCTGCCAAACGATTGCTCTGCTGCTGAAAGCAGGTCCATCCTATAGTGACGAGTGAAGGTGGAGAAACTCGTCCATGTGGCCGCCTTGCAGATTCGCCCTGGTGAAGCCCCAGCTCATTCCGCCCAGGACGTTGCCACAGCAAGGGTTGAATGGGCAACTTTCCCTGCGGGAGATTCTACTTCCAAGGCCCTATAAGCTTCTTTGATGGCCATCCGAAACCACCTTCCAAAGATACTTTTAGAAGCTCCGTAACCCTTACGAGGTCCCGAAAACAAAACAAACAGAATTGGATTTCCTAAACCCTCTTGTTATTTTTAGATAGTGTAACAAGCATCTCTTTATGTCCAGACTATGAAATTCGCTTTCTTTATGGCAGGGCGGCAATGGACAGAAAGTTGGTAGAATTATCTCCTGGGATTTATGAAAAACTGACAAAACCTTTGGCAAATCCCCCGGGTCTATCCTTAGCACTACCCGGTCCAGAAAAACAGTCAAAAAAGGCTCAATAATAGATGAGGCCTGCAGCACGATGACCCTTCTAGCCGAGGTAACTGCTACTAACGGGGCTAGTTTCAATGACGAATATTTCATCGTGTGGTTCTGGTGGCTCAAAAGGCCTTAAAGTCAGACCCTGCAAAACCACCGACAAATCCCATTTGGGGAAAAAACGTAAACTGAACTAACCTAGCCCTAGCTAGTGCCTTAAAAAAATCTGATGACCAAAAAGGGACAAGAGATAACCGTCTCTAGAAATACTGACAGCACAAACTTTTAAAAGATACTGGCTAAAAGTACAAGAAAGGTGCGCCTCTAAGAGTAGCTTTTTAAAAACACAGTTTTATTAAAAGGTATAAAACTACTCACAAAGGTAGTAGAGCGTGAAGCATTGCAGTATTAGCCACTGCCAGCTTTACATGAGTCCACTTGTGGTTCTGCTGGGCTCAGGGTGGGCACGGATGGCGGCTGTATTGTGGATCAGAGGGCTCTGTCGGTGGCTCCCAGCGTCTCCTCCACCACTTCCAGTAGTAGTATAATATATAAAAATAAAGGAAAATCCTATTTATTATACATTTTAATCTGAAACCCTGGGATTCGGAGAGCGATGGATGGGGGATGGGCGGGGGGGAAAAAGCCCAGGGTTTCAGATTAAAATATATAATAAATAGGATTTTCCTTAATTTTTATTTCTATGCATTATGTTGTTAAAAGTTCTCTAGAAGCATATGTAGGGCTTGAATTAACAGACGAGGGGGCGTGCACTCACATTGCACGCCTCCCACCATTCTGCCCTTAAATGCTCCCATCTCTAAGATGGAGCAGATATGGCCTGAAGAAGGGGCGGAGCCTCCCAAACGTGTCGCCGTTATTCACATACCCACGCTGCCGAAGTCAGAAGTGACGTCACGGACTACTGGAAGTGGTGGAGGAGACGCCGGGAGCCACCGATGGAGCCCTCTGATCCACAATACAGCCACCATCCGTGCCCACCCTGAGCCACAGAACCACAAGTGGACTTATGTAAAGCTGGCAGTGGCTAATACTGCAATGCTTCACGTTCTACTACCTTTGTGAGTAGTTTTATACCTTTTAATAAAACGGTTTTTAAAAAGATAATCTTAGAGGCGCACCTTTCTCCACTACAGAAGACCGGCTACTTCTACAAGGTGCAGCCCTTTGGAGCAAAGACTTTTATTGTGTTTAAGGACTATAAAGTCTAAATTCTTATTCATGTAACAACAAATGTTGGCAGCAGATCTGGCTCACCTCACTGTTTCCAAGTGCGCTGTCATGTGTTTGTTTTGTAAAAGATACTGGCTGCCAGACCCTTTTCCATTCCGTCATGGTGGAACTCAAGAATGGAAATATCCTCCTGTGGACAGCAATTTATTGAAGTGCACCAGGAGTTTAAAAATTTCCATGTTTTAAAATAAGTGGCCCTAGTGACCTTCTTCCTGCTATCTAGCAGGGTACAAATTAATCCTTCGTACAAACCCTTTCTACACAAGATTTGCTCCTCAGTATCCAGGCTGCCAGCCTGAGAAGACCTATATCAGGATGAAGAAGTGCATTTAGACCAGCCGCTTGGTCCTGCCTGTTCAGGGAAAAGTAGACCAGTACTTTTGCATTTGGTTGGGATGCCAACAGGTCGATCTGTGGAATCCCCCATCTGCCTACTCTCATCTAAAAAAAATTCTGTACTTAGGCTCCATTTTGACTCTACCACCCTTCTTCTGCTTAAGAAGTCCGCTACTTGATTCAGGCTGCCCTTTAGATGTACTGCTGTTAGGGACATCAAGTCATCTTCCACCAAAATCAGAAACTGGAGGGCCACGGTTAGAAGACACCGGCTTCTTGTGCCCCTCTGCTTTGAGATGAAGGCCACCGCTGTGGCGTTGTCTGATACTAGGATGTGTTGGCCCCTGATTATCTCTTTGAAGGCCCACAGCCCCAGGAAAATGGCCCTTAGTTCCCTCTAGTTGGAGGACCTCCTGGATTCCTCTACTGTCCAGGACCCTTGGGCCATACGGCTTTTGAGATGTGCACCCAACCCCCAGGAGCTTGCACCCGTTGTCTAAGTTTTTACTGCAGGAAAAGTCCAGAACAAACCCTTGCTCAAATGTGTTTGCCTCCTCCACCACAATTTCCTCTTGACTGGAGAGGGAATCCTGATCTGTTTCTCTAATGACTCTGCGTAGGCCCAATTCTGCAGAATAGCCTGCTAGATGGTCTCTTGAATGGAGGCGGGTCCACTGAACAGCTGAGATTGAGACTGAGAGAAGCCCCAGCGTGGACATGGCTGCCCGAACTGTAAAAGATAAGTTTGTCTGTGCCTTCTTCACTGCGCCCCGTACCTTTATTATCTTTTCCTCTGGGAGAATTGTTTTTTCCTGTACAGAGTTGATGGTATAACCCAGGAAAATGATGATCTGAGAAGGATTTTGTTTCGACTTTTCTTTGTTCAGAATCCAGCCCAAATTTTTCAAGTGACTCTGCATCTTTTTCAAATCCCTGCACAATAGGTCTTTTGTGTTGGCAAATAAAAAGAGATCGTCCAGATAAGGCACTACTGAGACTCCCCACGCGCGCGGGGGGGGGGGGGGGGGGGGGGGGGGGGGGGGGGGGGGGGGGGGGGGGGGGGGGGGGGGGGGGGGGGGGGGGGGG
>BLSH010366123.1:776363-789745 GCA_018402905.1 Glandirana rugosa
CCCCCCCCCCCCCCCCCCCCCCCCGAGTGGTGCCAATGCTTCCACCATAATCTTCGTGAAGATCCTTGGGGGAAGAAGAGAGATCGAACAGGAGGGCCCTTAACTGAAAATGCAACACTACTCCCCCCTGCTCTGATCGCCAAACGCAGATACCTTTGTGACGTTGGTGCTATGGGAACATGTAAGTACGTGTCCCTGAGATCTATGGAAGCTAGAAAGCACCCCGTGGGAAGAAGTTCTCTCACTGAATAAATTGTGGCCATTCAAATTTTTTTGTATCGAATGGACCTGTTCAAGATCTTTCAATTTAGTATCAACCAGAACTTTTCTGATGGCTTTTTTACTAGGAATACATGTGAATAACATCCTAGTCCTTCCTCTTTCCGGGAACTGGGATGATTACCTTCTGTTGAAGAAATTCCTGCAAAAGTGACGTCATCGCCAAAGATTTTTCTTGATCCCTGGGAACCTGTGTCACATAAAATCGAGATGGCGGGGTTTCCGAGAACTCCAGCGCATAGCCCTCCGAGATCACTGAGAACAAATACGCCGGATGTCGCCCCCTCCCACTGTGGGAAAAAGGACTGCAGCCTTCCTCCCACAGTCGGGAGACCGTCGCTGTTTTTTGCGGGTTGGCTGGGGGGACAAAGCACCCCATTCTTCCCTCGACCCCTCTGGGACCGCCAAGGTATCTTCTTTCCCGTTTCCTTGGAGTCCCGGGTCTGGTGAAAAGGACAAAAAATTCTTAGTTTGTAGGACAGCCTTCTTCTTGGCTGAAAAGGCCTTCTTATCTGCTGTTCTGTCCAAAACAGCATCAAGATCAGGGCCAAAACACCAGATCCCCTTCAAAGGGGAGACCACACAGCTTTGCTTGGAAGCTGAATTGCCAGACCATGTCTTCACCCACAATGCTCTTTGTGCTGAATTAACAAATGCCGAAGATCTTGCAGACATCCTCAGACTGTGCCGAGGCATCTGCCATGTAACCTACTGCTTTCTGTAAGACTGGTAGAGTATCCAGCGAGAGGTTCCTGCTTCAATATGGCCTTTTAACTGTTCTAACCAGTGCTCTAAATTCCTGGCTACTACAGTTGACGCCACTGCAGGTTTAAGATTAGCTAGTGTAGAGACCCAGCCCTTTTTCAACAGGGAATCAGCTCTTTTATCCAGTGTCCTCAAGAACCCCATTTTCTCGAATGCAAAATCTGTATTTTGTGATACTTGCGAAAAGGCTGCGTCAAGTTTAGGTCTTTTGTTCCACACTTGCGCACTATCCTCATCGAAAGGGAATCTCCTTTTAAGTGACCTGGAAAAAAAGGGGGCCCTTTGTGGGTCTTTCCACTCCCTTTTTATAGCCTCTGAGAACACTTTGTGCACCGGGAACACCCAATGCTTGACCTCATCCATACCCTGATACATTTTGTCATGCAGGGATAATTGGGTCTTATCCTCTAATGTTTAGGGTAGTATGTATAGTCTTCAATAGGTCATCCACCTCTTCCACGGACAACCTGTAATGGGAGGAAGATGCCTCTTTCTTCACCTTCCCTCTCATCCAAACCTGAAGAAATACTCCCCCCCCCCCCTTCTCTTCTCACTGACCACCTTCTGAGTTGAAGTGGACTTGTGAGGGCTGGATGGAGAACTACCCATTGATCGTTCTTATCTGGACAAACATCCGGTGGCACAGAAGGACTGAAAAGTGTCTTCCAACTCTTTCCGGAAAGAACTGAGCGTCTAACTAGATTGGGCAGAGGGCGCCTTTGTAGAAGTCTCCCCTCTGACCAAATCTGCTATGCAGGACCTGCACAATGGCTTGGTCCAAGAGTCCCTAAGGAAAGCTTTACAGGAGGCACATCGTTTTTTTGGGGAGGGGAAACGTGCTTGGATTTTTATTTGGCTTTTGCCTGAAAGTACCCCAAGCAGAAACATTTACCACATAAATAAATCTATAAACCGGATCTCCTCCCCAGCAGACCCACAAATAACAGCCAGTGAACACAAAACACGCCCCACAATATCACTGCTGTAATCACACTTTCCCAGGGTCATCACTTCAGGAGTGAGATGCAGTCTCAGTCCCCCCCCCCCCCATTAGGGGAGGGAGGGAAACAAAACATAGCCCAGGTGCACAAAGCTAACAAAGGCCACTGCCTCTCCTACCTGGGTCTGGCTGGTGCTTGTGGCTCCTGCTTCCACCACCTCTGCTGGTTCCTCTGGCTCCATCTTGCCCAGGGTTTCAACAGACGTCCAGTAGGTTTTTATTTCACAATTTTCACAGTCCTTTCATCGCTACGAGGACTGGAATTGCACACGCCGATGGCGCATCCCCTCCTGTGTTCCAGCGGCCAGAACCAGAAGCCGCTGTGAACCACCGGAAGTCCTGCCTTGTCTGGCAGTGACGTCACCCACCACTTGGGACACAGAACAGCGCAGGTTTGGTAGCCAGAGACGGAACACTGCATAGTCCAGTCCCCGTACTTAGCCCGCACCCCCCCCCCAGTCTATTGGCGTGGGACCCTCCGTCTGTCTTGAGGAGAGAAGGCACCGGAACACCCCCCACTCGTCAGGAGGGGCTATTGGGCTAGCCAGAGAAGAACAAACACCACAGCACAAAGTATGCCCTAACCCTTCCCCACCTGGAGAGAGCGCAGCACACCCCTGGTCCCTTGCAGCGCTTCCACCATGGCTGGAGGAAACACTACAACTGAGGCCATGGTTGAAATGTCCAGGCTTCAAAGCAATGACTGCAGTGTTTCCTGGGAAGTGGGTGGAGCTGCGCTCCCTCCAGGTGCTGTCCGAAAAGACGAGGTGAGAAAATTTGTGTATAATTTTTCTACAAGGGGAATTGTTTTGCTTGCCGTTAGAGAGACTCAGAAAAGGGGATTGGGAGGTTTCTTATCCTTTATGAAGAGAAGGTGGGTCTCCTGTAATAGCAGTGAGGACAGTGACAGCAGGAGAACGACGCCCATATGCATCTGTTACTGTATGGTGGGGGAAATCATCAGTGATGGCTTTAGTTGATACTGGAACTGAAGTTAGACTTTTGCAAGGAAATCCTACCCATCACAAAGGAGAATTGATTTATGTAGAACGTTTGGGAGGGGAAACCACACCAGCAGTTAGGACACGGATGAAACTGTCTATTGGCAAGGGACCAGGATTTTGGACAAATACTTTGGTATCAGTTACCTGAAAACATTCTTGGGATGGATGTACTTCAAGGTCAGTCTATTCAGACTGAACAGGGTACATTCACATTCGGGTATCCTAATAAAGCGTATCTGGTTAGAGCAGTGAAGGCTGTGGTCAGAGGTCATGCGAAATGTACCCCTGTCTACATTCCTCCACCAGAGAAGCCAGTCTGTCTCAAGCAGACTTCCTTGAGGCCACATAGAAATTGGGGATACTATTCAAGAACTTTTGAGAATAAGGATCCTTAGACCTGCTTTATGCCCTGTCTCGTTTCCGATGTTCCCAGTAAAGAAACCTGATGAGACATATAGAATGACTGTGGATTACAGAGGTCTAAACAAAGTGGGACCTCCATTGAAGTCAGTTGTACCAGATATAATCTCAATTGTTGAGAAAATTGCTCAAGAGGCAGGAGAAGATCATGCTGAGACTTGGCTAATGCTTTCTTTTCAATTTTGATAGACCCAGAGTGTCAGAAGCAGTTTACCTTTATATGGGACAGCCGCCAGTACACTTTTACTGTCCTTCCGCAAGGCTATCTTCATTCTCCAACGATTTGTCATGGACCAATTGCCAGAGATTTACAGTACCCTGAATTTGAAAGATGCTGTGTTTCAATACATGCATGAAATCATGATCTCTGGAACAAAAGAAAAAAGGGATTTTATTAAAACTTACCGTAAAATCCTTTTCTCCGAGTTCACTGACAGACGCAGCTCATCATAACGTGTGGGGTTAATGCTCGTCCCACTAGGAGTTAACTAGGCAGGGAAAAGAAACAGCTGGCCCCTCCCATGGGGGCCGTCCTCTCTTCCTACATAAACCCCCTCATAGCATAGCTCTTCAGTTCGTACACAAGCCGTACCAGAACAGAGCACCGAGGGGTGGGAGCTGCGTCTGTCAGTGAACTCAGAGAAAAGGATTTTACGGTAAGTTTTAATAAAATCCCTTTTTCTCCTATCGTTCACTGACAGACGCAGCTCATCATAACGTGTGGGGACGTCCCCAAGCTGTGTCAAAAAGAGGGGTGGGTAAACGCTAACAACAGTACCCAACTGAACCTCTAAGGAGGCGCCAGACGCGCCTTACACTGCCGCCTGCAAAACTTTGCGGCCAAAAGCAGCATCCGAAGATGCAAACACATCAACTTTATAAAAACTGATGACTTCTGTAGGTTCAGTAACCAGCCGAAGTCCAGCAGTGAGGTCATTGTGATACCCACATTCTCCTCCAGAGCCGAGGCGGACTCCGCCCACAGGAGCAGATCGTCCAGGTATGCCACTAACACAATGCCTCTCTGTCGTAGCAACGCCAACACCGGGGCTAGCAATTTTGTGAAGACTCGAGGTGCTGAGGCCAGGCCGAAGGGGAGTGCCACAAATTGAAAATGGAGGTCTCCCACTGCAAAGCGCAGTAAGCGCTGACGGCGTGGATGAATGGGTACATGGAGGTACGCATCCCTGATGTCCAGGGATGCCAAAAATTACCCCTGATGAAGGGCGGCCACGACCAAGCGGACAGATTCAATCCGGAATTTCCGCGCCCTGACATACCGGTTCAGGACCTTCAGGTCCAGTACAGGCCAAACACCCCCCCCCCCTTTCTTGGGAACCACGAAAAGATTTGAGTAAAATAAATTAAAATAAAAAATGGTCACAAACAGGACCGCAATTCCCCTGAAGGGAAGCCAGGTCAACTCCTTGCAAACTAGGCACTGAAACTGAAGAGCTATGCAATGAGGGGGGTTTATGTAGGAAGAGAGGACGGCCCCCATGGGAGGGGCCAGCTGTTTCTTTTCCCCGCCTAGTTAACTCCTAGTGGGACGAGCATAAACCCCACACGTTATGATGAGCTGCGTCTGTCAGTGAACGATAGGAGAAATGTAAATTATGCACTGCACCTGCTGATACAGCACATGGAGAACAGAGGGTGGGCTATAAACAGAGGTGAAGTTCCTAGGAATGATGTGGACCGGGCCACAGAGGCAAATTCCAGAGACAGTTGTGCAAACTATCCAGGTGCTGTCACCCCCTACTACCAAAAAGGAAGCACAGAAGTTCATTTGAGTTATGGGAATCTGGAGATCGTTCATCCCACATCTTGGACTGATTCGGAGGCCTATATAAAATGTCACAAGGAAAAAGAGTTCTCATGGGATTCAGAGCAGCGGACCACATTCCTTGCTGCAAAAGAAGCAATTTTGCAGCATCAGGGTTTAGGACTCAAGAGACCAGGAGTACCATTTCAGCTGGATGTAGTGGAGCAGGATGGTACCATTTCTTGGAGTCTTTTGCAGCCAAATAAAAAGGATGGCAGCCACCCCCCATTCAACAGGCTCCACCTTTGAGTCTCTGTCTGAAGGAGTCAGAGTGGTTCACTGATGGTTCAGCCAGAGTCGCCTCGTCTGGGTGCAGTCAGTATGCCAAGTTGAAAGCTGTCGTGATGACTTCAGGAGGATCCTTCTTCCCATGCCACTACCTACACTGACAGCTGGGCAGTCTTTAAAGGTCTGACAACTTGGATGCCCATGTGGAAGTCCAATTATTGGATGATTCATGGAAAGGTGGTGTGGGGAGGCAAGGAGGCCTGGGACTACATCCGGAAGGAAGCTTACGCCCGCACCATAAACGTGGGGCATGTTGATGCACACGTGCCCTTGGTCCCAGACTTTGAGAACTATAACAGTGTGGTAGATGAAATTGCCAAAGTGAAAGCAGTTGTGCCAATTGATCCTGTCTTGATGAACTTGGCCAACTGGACCCACAAGCAATCTGGACATTTGGGGCAGAAAGCAACATATAAATGGGCACAGCAGAGAGGATTGCCTATACCCATGGACATGATAAAGACTAATAGGGAACTGTACAGTGTGTGGAGAAGTGCGACAATGGCCATTGCAAAAGTACTGCACTGGGTTGATTAAGAGGGGAGAGAGTCCTGCAAAGATCAACAATAGACTGAGATATTGTTGCACTGCAGTGGACATCTATTCAGGACCTTTGCTTGTTCATCCTTGCAAACGTGCAGATCAAGCCACAACACTTCAACTGCTCCAGAAACTTGTTGCTTATGGTTGCCCCAAACTAGTCCAAAGTGATAAAGGCTCCCACTTCACCAGGTCAACAGTACAGCAATGGGCCAAAGACTCTGGTGCTGGTTGTGCCACATCTCATACAATCCACAGGCAGCTGGTTTGATTAAAAGATACAAAGGGCTATTGAAGGACCACATATGCAAACTTACACCCACATATACACTAAGGGGGTGGGATTGGGTCCTCACACAGGCAGTAATGTTGTTAAATTCTAGGGAAATAGCCAAAAGCACACCATATGAGGGGATGGTGGGGGCTGGGGGTGCAGATTCTATAGCTGGAGTGCGGCGTTCAGTATTTATGTAAGATCCCTGAAAGAACAGGGCTTAACAGATACCATGTTACTGCTTCCAATGACACAAACCAAGAGTGACGTATCTGTAGCTGAAGCCTATCTAGGAATGAGAGGGAATCTGGCAGGAAGGTTTGAAGTTATATTTGCATTGGCTGATGAGCTTCAGGATAGTGGCTGGGGCTGATTTGTTAGTGGATACAGCAGTGATTCCTATTGATGTTTCTTTGGGAGGGTCAGAAGTGGATACAGGCAGGTGGCAAACATGATGGTCAGAGATCCAGGCAAGAAGCCAGTTAGAGGATAGATTGTAGCAGAAGGGCGGGGGTCTATTGTTTATGTATTGTTAGAAGGAACAGATGATCCGCTTTGTTTTCCACTCCACAGGCTAGCTCTGATTGAATCCATAGGAAGACAAGAGAAAAGTGGTTTCATAATGCACAAAATAGTGGAAGACCGCAAGAGCTGTGGAGGGCAAGGCCTTTGATGTATTACAAGCCTGGACTCATTTCTAAGGAATTTTAGAATGGACTTTCTAATGAACTTTTAGCCAAAGACAAACACCTTCTCAGTGACAGAAAATGGGAGGGGTTACATTTAAGGAAAATTAACGTGTAGAATGAGTTGATAGCAATGAAGAGATTTTGTGTGTAAAAATCAAGGGCAGAATGCGCTGTGTATATATATATTATATATATATATATATATATATATATATATATATAATCTATCACACACACATACAGTTGTGCTCAGAAGTTTACATACCCTGGCAGAATTTATGATTTCTTGGCCATTTTTCAGAGAATATGAATGATAACACAAAATATTTCTTTCACTCATGGTTAGTGTTTGGCTGAAGCCATTTATTATCGATCATGTTTACTCTTTTAGAATCATGACAAAAGAAACTACCCAAATGACCCTAATCAAAAGTTTACATACCCCAGTTCTTAATACCGTGCATTGCCCCCTTTAACATCAATGACAGCTTGAAGTCTTTTGTGGTATTTGTGGATGAGGCGCTTTATCTTCTCAGATGGTAAAACTGCCCATTCCTCTTGGCAAAGTTCAGTTCCTGAAAATTTTTGGGCTGTCTTGCATGAAGTGCACGTTTGAGATCTCCCCAGAGCGGCTCAATGATATTGAGGTCAGGAGACTGAGATGGCAACTCCAGAACATTCACTTTATTCTGCTGTAGCCAATGACAGGTCAACTTGGCCTTGTTTTTTGGATCGTCATGTTGGAATGTCCAAGTACGTCCCATGCGCAGCTTCCTGGCTTATGAATGCAAATGTTCCTCCAGTATTTTATGATAACATACTGCATTCATCTTTGACCAAATTTCCTGTGCCTTTGTAACTCACACATCCCCAAAACATCAGCGATCCACCTCCATGTTTCACAGGCCTTGACTCCTCTCCAAACGTAGAGTTTATGGTTGTGGCCAAAAATCTCAATGTTGGTCTCATCACACCAAATTACTTTGTGCCAGAAGGTTTGAGGCTTGTCTCTTGTTCTGTTTGGTGTAGTGTAAGCAGGATACTTTGTGGCATTTGCGTAGTAATGGCTTTCTTCAGGCGCCTCGACCATGCAGTCCATCTTTCTTCATGTGCCTCCTTATTGTGCATCTTGAAACAGCCACACCACGTTTTCAGAGAGTTCTGAAGTTTTGTGGGTTTATCTTTGCATCCTGAACAATTTTCCTGACAGTTGTGGCTGAAATTTTAGTTGTCTACTTGACCATGGTTTGGTTTCCACAGAACCCCTCATTTTCCACTTCTTGATTAGAGTTTGAACACTGCTGATTGGTATTCTTTTCAATTCCTTTAATATCTTTTTATATCCCGTTCCCGTTTTATACAGTTCAACTACCTTTTTTCACAGATCCTTTGACAATTCTTTTGCTTTGCCCATGACTCGGAAACCAGAAACGTCAGTGCAGCACTGGCTGAAAGATGTAAGGGTCTGTCAGGAGTCCAGAAACTCATTGACCTTTTATACACACACACTAATTACAATCAAACAGATCACAGGTGAGGATGGTTACCTTTAATAGCCATTCAAACCCCTTTGTGTCAACTTGTGTGCATGTTATCAGGCCAAAATCACCAGGGTATGCAAACTTTTGATCAGGGTCATTTGGGTAGTTTCTGTTGTCATTAGGATTTAAAAAGAGTAAACACAGTTGATTGATAATAGCTGGCTTCAGCCAAACACTAACCATGAGTGAAAGAAATATTTTTGTGTTCTCATTCATATTCTCTGAAATATGGCCAAAAAAAAAAAATCATACATTCTGCCAGTGTATGTAAACTTATGGGCACAATCCTTCAGCAACAGTTGATCCAGAGGAAGGTAAAAAAAAAAAACCAGCAAAGCATGATCTAATTTGCTATAGAGGGGGGGGGGGGAATTCCTTCATGATCCCCGGAGAGGCAATCGGATATTTCCTGGATCAACTTTACCTATAAGTGTTAGTAGCCAGTTATGCAATGTATATTTAGGAAAGAATCCAGGACTTTTTTAAAGCAATCTACTGTGCTGGCCAGAACCATCTCTGGATGGAGTCTATTCCACATTTTTACAGCTCTAACTGAAGAAACCTTTCCGTATTTGGAGATGAAATCTTTTTTCCTCTAAACGTAGAGTGCCCCCTTGTCCTTTCCGATGACCTTAAAGTGAATAACTCAACCCCAAGTTCACTATATGGACCACTTATGCATTTGTATGTTGAGTATATCCCCCTTTAATCTCCTCTTCTCAAGAGAGAAAAAATTCAGTTCTTGTAATCTTTCCTCATAGCAGAGTTCCTCCATGCCTCTTATTAGTTTGGTTGCCCTTCTCTGCACTTTCTCCAGTTCCCCGATATCCTTTTAGAGAACCGATGCCAAAAACTGAACTGCATATTCCAGATGAGGTCTCACTAATTATTTGTACAGGGGCAAAATGATGTCCCGTCTCACTGGAGTCCATATCTCTCTTAATACAAGAATGGAATTTGCTTGCTTTGGAAACTGCTGCTTGGCATTGCATGCCATTATTTGCGGAGTTCCACTCGTTTTTTTGTTTATTAAAAGTCAGCAGGTACAAAAAGTGTAGCTGCTGACTTTTAATAAACAGTAACTTACCTGTCTCCCAGTCCAGCGATGGCTGCACCCGAAGCCTCGCTCGTCTCCCCTCTCCTCCCGACGGCCCCGCCATTCCTAGTGTTGGCACCCGGCCCGGCTTCACGGCCGGGCACACACTGCACATGCGCGAGTCGCGCTGCGCATTCCTAGTGGCCAGGCAATCTTCTGGGACCTGTGACGTGTCCCAGAAGATTGCCAGGAGGGAGGGGCCACCTAGGGGGAGAGGAGTCGTCGCCTAGGCGACCCAGAAGCGATAGAGGGACAGGAAGTCCCTCTGAAACCTGGGGACACACTCCCCCCCCCCCCCAAAAAAAAATTACATAACAAATGTGGCATGTAAGGGGGCAAGGAGTGCTTAAAGCTGAAGTTCCATTTTTGGGTGGAACTCCGCTTTAAGTTTATGATCTACCAAAACCCCCAGATCTTTCTCCAATATGGATTCCCCCAGTTGTACTCCCCCTAGTTTGTGTGATGCATGCATATTCTTAGCCCCCAAGTGCATACATTTATCTACAATAAAACTTAATTTGCCACATAGTCGCCCAATTAAACAGGGAATTGAGGTCTGCTTGTAAGTTGGAGACATCCTTTAACCACTTCCCGACCGCGCTATAGACAAAGGACGTCCACAGCGCGGTCGGGTTATTCTTGGAGGACGTCCATGGATGTCCTCCCAGAGTCGCACTCCTGTGCGCTCCCTAGGGCGCGCGCACTGAAGCCTCCATGCTCACCAGGTTCACGGGACCCGGTGCAGCGCAGATCGCGGTAAAGGGCCCATAGCAACGGCTCTTTACCACGTGATTGCTCCCTCCAACGAAGGAGCGATCACAATGTAAACAAAGAAAGGTCATGAGGTGGTCCTGTTCTCTTCTCTCCTCACACCGATACTGTGTGAGGAGAGGAGAGCTTTGGTGAGTGACCACTATCAGCTATCTGTGCCCAGCAGTGCCATTTAGTGCCCCAAAAGTACTAGGCAGTGCCACTACAGTACCCAGCAGTGCCACTACAGTACCCAGCAGTGCCACTAAAGTACCCAGCAGTGCCACCTGTGCCACTACAGTACCCATCAGTGCCACCTGTGCCACTACAGTACCCATCAGTGCCACCTGTGCCACTACAGTACCCATCAGTGCCACCTGTGCCACTACAGTACCCATCAGTGCCACCTGTGCCACTATAGTACCCATCAGTGCCACCTGTGCCCTACAGTGATCAGTACCCTACAGTGATCAACTGTGCCCTACAGGACCACTACAGTGCTCATCTGTGCCACATTGTGCCACCAGTGCTCATCTGTGCCACTACAGCGCCCAGTGCCACTACAGTGCTCATTAGTGCCATGTCAGTGCTCATCTGTGCCACTACAGCCCCCAGTGCCACTACAGTGTTCATTAGTGCCACGTCAGTGCTCATCTGTGCCACTACAGCGCCCAGTGCCACTACAGTGCTCATCTGTGTCACATTAGTGCCACTACAGTGCTCATCAGTGCCAATACATTGCTCATCATCACTGCCACTACAGCACTCATCAGTGCTCATCTGTGTCACTACAGCGCCAGTGCCACTACAGTGCTCATCTGTGCCATCAGGGCACCTACAGTAATCAGTGCCACTGCAGCGCTCATCAGTGCCACTGCAGCGCTCATCAGTGCCACTGCAGCGCTCATCAGTGCTACTACAGTGCTCATCAGTGTCACATCAGTGCCACTACAGCGCTCATCCGTGCCACTACAGCGCTCATCCGTGCCACTACAGCGCTCATCCGTGCCACTACATTGCTCATCAGTGCCACTACAGCGCTCATCCGTGCCACTACAGCGCTCATCCGTGCCACTACAGCGCTCATCCGTGCCACTACAGCACTCACCCATGCCCATATCAGTGGATCCTCATCAGCATCCATCAGTGCCCTTATCATTAGCTGGCACAACAGTGCCAGCTAATAAGTGCATCATCAGTGTGGTGCATTAGTGTACATCAGTGCAACCTCATCAGCACCTATCAGTGCACCCTCACCAGAACCCATCAGTGCAGCCTCATCAGCACCCATTAGTGCAGCCATAACTGTCCGAGTGTACCTACTACACCAGTTTGTCAACAACCCACAGATACCAATATGGCAAAAAAAATATTTTCCGCTGAGGAGGCCTATCGTCTTCTAAGTTTGACCGACGAGAGCAACGGGGAGCTGTCTGAGTCTGATTCAGAATTTAAACCCTTTGTAGGCAGTGGGTCTGAAACAGAATCAGAGGATGAGGAAAGCGTGCCCATGAAGCGAAGGCATTTAGGCATGGAGCAGCAAGCTACCACAAGTAGCCCAGTGGCATCAACCAGCAGCTCAGTGCCATCCACCAGAAATGCAGTGGCATCAACCAGCAGCTCACTTCCATCCACCAGTGGCGCAGTGCCAGCCACAAGAAATTACATACCAGTACAACAAAGGCCAAGCACTAGCGGGGTGTCATCTCAGCCCCAAAGGATTAGAACCCATGCCGGCCTTCCCTATGCCCTTGAAAACCCTCTGTGGCTTCCTCCAAATTCAGGAGCAGCAAACCTCCCACCTTTCACCGCCCAGCCAGGTGTCTAAGTGAACACAGAGAATTTTGCCTTTATTGATTTTTTAAATTTAATTTTTACCCAAGACCTATTATCTTCCATCGTGGCCCAGTGCAACCTCTATGCACAACAGTATATAACAAGCAACCCCCATTCAAGCTACGCCCATCCCTACGAGTGGCGAGAATTGCCAGTAGAAGAATTAAAAAAAATTTTAGGCCTAACTTTAAACATGGGAATAACAAAAAAAAATTAATTCTATTCTTATTGGTCTACCCACCCAATCCACCACATGCCCATCCATTCATCGATTATGCCAAGATCAAGATACCTGATGATTATGCGGTTCCTCCACTACAATAACTCCCAGTGCCCTCCCCGAAATGACCCATCATTTGATAAATTATTCAAAATTCGGCCACTCCTAAATTTTTTTCCTGAGAAATTCTCCCAATTATTTACCCCCGACCAAAACATCTCCGTGGATGAATCACTTGTTCATTTCACAGGCAGGCTTGGCTTCAGGCAGTTTATCCCCAGCAAAAGGTCCCGATATGGGGTTAAACTATACAAGCTGTGTGACCAAGCAATGGGGTACATCTACAGCTTCCTGGTGTACGACGGGAAGGACACTCAACTGCATCCCCCTGAATGCCCAGAGTACATGAGAGCCAGCGGAAAAGTTGTATGGGAGCTTATATATCCACTTCTTGGAAAGGGTTACCACCTTTATGTGGATAATTTTTATACAAGCTTGCCCCTCTTCCGCAATCTTCACCCAAGGAGCACTCCAGCATGTGGAACAGTGAGAGCCAATAGGAAGGGTTTCCCGCAAAGGCTTGTTACTGAAAGACTACGAAAAGGGGAGACGGCGTCTTTGCGAAATCATGAGATATTGGCTGTCAGGTGGAGGGATAAACGAAATGTCCACATGCTCACATCTATCCATAACAACACCTACGTGGAAATCCAACGAAGAAATGGCCCAATCCATCAACCAACATGTATCCATGACTACAATTTGTACATGGGGGGAGTTGATTCAACCCTATCTTGCCACCAGAAAAAGCCGCTGTTGGTATAAAAAAGTCTCCATTTATTTTTTTCAGTTTGG
>BLSH010366123.1:795743-812903 GCA_018402905.1 Glandirana rugosa
TCTTCTGTAAGGTTCCATAAATCATTCAACGTACCGATCAAAAAACTACTACATAAAAAAAAGGGTGTTAAGAAACTTTTAATTCTAAAAAAAAAAAAAGTGTTTTACCAGTACAATTGTCCAATAAAGAGAGTTTACCGTACACGTATGGTGTTAAATGTGTGGTTTTATGTAAGACGATAAGGAGGTCTCGTACCACTATGGTGTACACACTCTGAAAGAGAAGGCAAGTGACTGTCTGCGTCGGAAGAATACTGTGTACCCCCAATACGAGTAGGATGATCCTCATCTGATCCGTTTTTGTTCGTTTTCGCATCCACCCGGGGAGGGTCCCCCGGCAGGAGTGGAGGAAAGATTTGGATTCTAGATATCCTCTATACCACCAGCCAGCTTCTTGATAGCAGTCTTCATCAGATGAATCTTCAGGAGACCGCAGATCCCAAAGGGAACCAGGTCTACGCCTTGCACTAGGCAAAAGAAAACTGATGTGCTATGCAGAGCAGGGGGATTATATGCGGAGGTGAGGACGGCCCCCTGGGAGGGGCCCACCTACGCTTTTGCTTGTTTTTGCCTAGTCTACTCCTAGTAGGATGAGCATAACCCCCATGTGTCATAAGAAGGCTGCGTCTGTCAGTGAACGGAAGAGAAAGTCTCACACATGTGGTATCACCATGCTCTGGAGGAATAGCAGAATGTATTTTGGTGTGTAAATTGTGGTATGCACATGCCATTTGAGAGAAATAACCTGTTAACATGACCATTTTGTGAAAAAAAAAAAAATCTTAATTTTCAAAGAATTGTGGGAAAAAAAATACATCATCAAAAAACTAGCCATGCAACTTACTAAATACCTTGGAATGTCTTCTTTCCAAAAAGGGGTCATTTGGGGAGTATTTGTACTTTCACGGCTTGTTAGGGTCTCAAGAAATGAGATAGGCCGTCAGTATATCAGGTGTGATCAATTTTCACTGATTGCCACCATGGCTTGTAGACTCTATAACTTACACAAAGGCCAAATAATATACACCGATTTGGGTTATTTTTACCAAAGATATGTAGCAGTATAAATTTTGGCAAAAATTTACGAAGAAAAATTACTAATTTGCAAAATTTTATAACAGAGATTAAGAAAAATGCATTTTGTTACAAAATTTGTGGTCTTGTTTCATTTATAGCGCAAAAAATAAAGAACCCAGCGGTGATTAAATACCACACAAAGAAAGCTCTATTTGTGTGAAAAAAATGACAAAAAAATTTGAATGGGTACAATGTTGCATGACTGAGTAATCATCATTCAAAATGTGAGAGCGCTGAAAGCTGAAAATTGGTCTGGTTAGGAAGGGGGTTCAAGTGCCCAGTGGTAAAGTGGTTAAGGACGTTATTCCATTGCATAGCTTGGTGTCATCTGCAAACACTGAAATGGTACTTTTAATCCCAGACCCTATATCATTTATAAATATATTGAAAAGTAAGGGCCCCAACACTGAACCTTGGGGGACACCACTGACAACTCTAGACCATTCAGAGTAAGAATCATTAACCACTACTCTCTGAATTCGGTCCTTTAGCCAGTTTTCTATCCATTTACAAACTGATCTTTGCAAGCCTATAGACTTTACCTTACACATTAGTCTTTTGTGGGGAACTGTATCGAACGCTTCAGCAAAATCCAAGTACACCGTGTTCACAGCCACCCCTCTGTCCAAGGTTTTACTTACCCCCTCATAAAAAGAAATCAGGTTTGCTTGACAACTTCTGTCTTTCATGAATCCATGCGGTCTGTTGCTTAACCACTTCCATACAGGACACTTACACCCCCTTCCTTTCCAGACCAATTTTCAGCTTTCAGTGCTCTAACACTTTAAATGACAATTACTCAGTCATGCTGCACTGTACCCAAACAAAATTTTTATTATTTTTTTTCTCACAAATAGAGCTTTCTTTAGGTGGTATATAATCACTGGTGGGTTTTTTATTTTTTTCAATATAAGCGAAAAAGTAGGGAAAATTCTGAAAAAAATTGGATTTTTTAACTTACCGTAAAATCCTTTTCTCTTACGTTCATTGACAGACGCAGCCTCCATACTTGACAAGTGGGGTTTATGCACATCCTACTAGGAGTAGACTAGGCAGAAAGAAGTTCAGAAAAAAAAAAGCAAGCTGACCCCTCCCAGGGGGCCATCCTCACTCAGCATATAACCCCCAGCTCTGCATAGCATATCAGTTCGTAACAAGCTGTACAAACGCAACACAGAGGGGCGGGTGCTGCGTCTGTCAATGAACTCAGAGAAAAGGATTTCACGGTAAGTTAAAAAATCCTATTTTCTCTTACGTTCATTGACAGACGCAGCCTCCATACTTGACAAGTGGGGATGTCCCAAAGCAGTGTCATTCAAGAGGGGTGGGTCAAACAATAACAATTGTACCCAACAGAATCCTCTCAGGAGGCGCCAGCCGCGCCTACACTGCCGTCTGCAAAACTTTGCGGCCAAAAGCAGCATCCGCGGATGCTGACACATCAACTTTGTAAAATTTAACAAAAGTGTGCACCGAGGCCCATGTAGCCGCTTTGCACACATGAGACACAGAAGCTTGGTGTCTGAAGGCCCAGGAAGTGCTAATCGCCCTGGTGGAATGAGCCGTGACCGGGAAAGGGGGTTCTTGGACCGAACCGTATACGCATGGGTCACCGTCTGTCTGATCCAATGGGAAACAGTAGCCGACGAGGCCGCCAAACCGTTTTGCGGCCCTTCCGTCAGTACAAAGCATCAGACTTCCGAAAAGAAGCTGTAGCCGCCAAATACACCCGCAAAGCCCTCACGACATCCAACGCATGTAAAGCAATCTCCTTGGGATGTGACCGGTGCGGACACAATGAAGGGAGAACAATGTCCTCATTAATGTGAAAAGAGGAAACCACCTTCGGTAGGAACGATGAAGAAGGGCGCAGCACCGCCTTATCCTTATGAACGACCAAGTAGGGAGACCTACATGGCAAAGCCGCCAACTCAGACACCCGCCTAGCGGATGTAATGGCCACCAAAAAAGCCACCTTTTGTGACAGCAATTGTAAGGGAATATCCCTGATCTTCTCATATGGCGGTTTCTGCAGTACAGAAAGTACTAAATTTAAATCCCACGGTGCCTAAGGGGACCGTACCTGAGGAGCCACATGACGTATACCCTGTACAAATGTACGGATCAAAGAATGCGTCACTAAAGGACGTTGAAAAAGAATCGCCAGAGCCGAAATCTGACCTTTGAGTGTACTCAAAGCCAATTTGTTATCCAGGCCTTGCGGCAAGAAAGCCAGCACCCGAGATATAGAGAAAGAGCGGGGGTTCCAACACCCCACCTCACACCAGGCAATTTAAGCCTTCCAGGTGCGATGATATATCTTGCGCGAAGTACACTCACGCGCCTTAAGCATGGTAGGGATCACGGAGTCAGAGACGCCCCTATCCCTCAGCACCTGGGACTCAAAAGCCAAGCCATCAAAGCCAGCGAGGGTAAAGCAGGGTGCAGGATGGGTCCCTGTGACAGCAGATCTTCGCGAAGCGGGAGCAGCCAGGAAAAGTAGGTTACCATCTGCACCACGTCGGCGTACCAAAGACGCTGAGGCCAATCCGGAGCCACCAGGATTGTTGGGATTTCCTCCACTTCTATCCTGCGCAGGAGCCGCAGTAAAAGCTTGAGGGGGGGGCGTAAAGAAGCCGGTACCGAAACCAAGGTGCTACTAGTGCGTCCGTGGCAGCCGCCAACGGATCCCTTGTCCTGCACACAAAGGTCTGCACCTTGTGATTGAACCTGGATGCCATTAGGTCCACGTCTGGCGTGCCCCACCATTTGCAAATCTGATTGAACACTTCTGGATGCAGAGACCATTCCCCCTGATCCAGTGTCTGGCGACTGAGAAAGTCCGCCTGTCAGTTTTATACGCCTGGGATGTAGATGGCGGAGATTGACGGCACGTGAAGTTCTGCCCACCTCAGAATGTGGACAGCTTCCGCAGCTGCTGCCAAGCTCCTTGTTCCGCCCTGTTTCATGTACGCCACAGCTGTGGCATTGTCCGAATGAACCTGGACCGGGAGGCCGCGCAGCCTTGCCGACCGGTGGGAGAGACAGAGCCCGACTGCCCTCAACTCCAGCACATTTATCGGAAGGCACGATTCCTGCACCGACAAACGGCCCTGAGCAGACAACTACCCCAGGACTCCTCCCCAGCCCGATAGTCACGACGGACACCAGCCTATTGACCAATTTAGAGGAAGAAACAACTTTCCCAAAGTCAATGCCGGGGCCCGAAGCCACCAGGTCAACGACCCCCTGGTCTGATGATTCAATTTGATCAGCTGATCCAAGGACAATGGAGACTTGTCCCATCGTATCAGGATCACTCGCTCTAGGAGCCGAGTGTGACTCTGGGCGTACGGTATCGCCTCGAAGGCCGATACCATGAGCCCCAACACCCGCATACAGAACCATAAGGAGGACCACCGATGTGACAGCAGGGTTCGCACTGCTGCTTGTAGCGTCAGCAACTTGGCCGGAGGTAGGAACACCTTCGCCTGCTCCGTGTCCAATATTAGGCTCAGATATTTCAGTCGACAAGACGGGGTCAATGTCGACTTCTGCAGGTTGATCAGCCAGCCGAAGTCTCTCATCGAGGTCATGGTGATAGCAACATTGTCCTCCAGAGCCGAAGGGGACTCTGCTTGCAAGAGCAGATTGTCGAGGTATGCTACCACAGCAATGTCTCTCTCCAACACGCACGTTTTCTATCAGGAAGGTTCACCAAAAATGGGCGCTGAGCGGTCACAAGAGGCCAAAGCACTGTTAAAATGGCCGCCGAGCGCAGCTACGGCAAAATGGCGGCAATACACCGCAAAATGGCAGTGAAACGCCACATGGCAGTGTTAACAGCGCGGGGGTGCGGACAGGAAAAGCAAAAAAGAAGGAAATGGGGAACCACAGATCCCATAAGGGAACCAGGTCTAGCTCCTTGCACTAGGCATAAAAAAACTGATATGCTATGCAGAGCTGGGGGGTTATATGCTGAGTGAGGAAGGCCCCCTGGGAGAAGTCAGCTTGCTTTTTTTTTCTGAACTTCGTTCTGCCTAGTCTACTCCTAGTAGGATGTGCATAAACCCCACTTGTCAAGTATGGAGGCTGCGTCTGTCAATGAACGTAAGAGAAAAAACACTTTTTTTCGTTTATATTGAAAAATTTAGCAAAAAAGTCATTTTTCTTCATAAAATTTGGGCATAATTTATACTGCTACATATCTTTGGTAAAAATAACCCAAATTAGTGTATATTATTTATTCTCTGTGAAAGTTAGAGAGTCTACAATCTATGGTGCAAATAATTGAAAATTGATCACACCTGATGTACTGACCACCTCTCTCATTTCTTGAGACCCTAACAAGCCAGGAAAGTACACATACCCCCCAAATGACCCCTTTTTGGAAAGTAGACATTCCAAGGTATTTAGTAATCGGCATGGTGAGTTTTTTGAAGTTGTAATCTTTTCCCACAATGCTTTGCAAAATTATTTTTTTTATTTTTTTACACAAAATTGTTATAACAAGATATCACACACAACATATGCATATTTGCAATGACACCCCAAAATACATTCTGCTACTCCTCCTGAGTATGGCGATATCCCATGTGTGAGACCTTTACACAGCCTGGCCACATACAAAGGCCTAACATTGAAGTAGCACCTTCAGGCGTTCTACGAGCATAAATTACACATCTCGTTTCTCAGCCACCTATTACATTTTTGAAGGCCCTGGAGCACCAGGACAATGAAATTGCCCACAAGAAAGGGATTTTATTAAGAACTTACCGTAAAATCCTTTTCTCTGAGTTCACTGACAGACGCAGCCCTTCATTGACAAGTGGGGTTTATGCTCATCCTACTAGCAGTAGACTAGGCAAATAGAAAAAAAAGCAACCTGACCCCTCCCAGGGGGCCGTCCTCACTCCAGCATATAACCCCCCTGCTCTGTATAGCATATCAGTTCGTAACAAGCCGTACAAACGCAACAAAGAGGGGTGGGTGCTGCGTCTGTCAGTGAACTCAGAGAAAAGGATTTTATGCGAAGTTCTTAATAAACTCCCTTTTTCTCTTACGTTCACTGACAGACGCAGCCCTTCATTGACAAGTGGGGATGTCCCAAAGCTGTGTCATTCAAGAGGGGTGGGTAAACAACTGTACCCAACAGAATCCGCAGATGCTGACACATCAACTTTGTAAAACTTAGCAAAAGTGTGCACCGAGGCACAAGTAGCCGCCTTGCACACCTGGGACACCGAAGCCTGGTGTCTGAAAACCCAGGAAGTACTAACTGCCCTGGTGGAATGAGCCGTGACTGGAAAAGGAGGGACTTTGCCCCGAACAGTATACACATGGGTCAAGGTCTTTCTGATCCAACGGGAAACAGTAGCCGACTAGGCCGCCAACCCTTTGCGTGGTCCTTCTGTCAGCACAAACAACGCATCAGACTTCCAAAAAGAAGCTGTAGCCTCCAAATACACCCGCAAAGCCCTCACGACATCCAAAGAATGTAACTCAACTTCCTTGGGATGCGACGGGTGCAGACATAATGAAGGGAGAACAATATCCTTATTAAGTTGGAAAGAGGTGACCACCTTCGGTAGAAACAAAGGGGAAGGTCGCAAGACCGCCTTGTCCTTATGAAGGACCAAGTAAGGAGACTTACAGGAAAACACTGCCAACTCAGACACCCGCCTAGCGGATGTAATGGCCACCAAGAAAGCCACTTTTTGCGACAGCAATTGTAGGGGAATATCCCTGATCTTCTCATATGGCGGTTTCTGCAGTACAGAAAGTACCAAATTCAAATCCCACAGCGCCACAGGCGACCGTATATGAGGAGCCACATGGCGTACACCCTGTACAAATGTGCGTATCAATGAATGTGACGCCAAAGGCCGTTGAAAGAGAATCGCCAGAGCCGAAATCTGACCCTTGAGAGTACTCAATGCCAATTTGTTATCCAGGCCCTGCTGCAAAAAAAAACAGCACCTGGGACACAGCGTAAGAGCGGGGGTTCCAACCCCCCGCCTAACACCAGGCAATATAGGCCTTCCAGGTGCGATGATATATCTTGCGCAAAGTACACTTGCGCGCCTTAAGCATGATAGGGATCACGGAGTCAGAGACCCCCCTATCCCTCAACACCTGGGACTCAATAGCCAAGCCGTCAAAGCAAGCGAGGGTAAAGCAGGGTGCAGGATGGGTCCCTGCGACAACAGATCTTGCGCAGCGGAAGACGCCAAGGGAACATCTGTCACCATCCGCACCACGTCAGTGTACCAAGGGCGCCAAGGCCAATCCAGACCTACCAGGATTATCGGAATCCCCTCCGCTTCTACCCTGCGCAGTAGCAGCAGTAGAAGCTTGATGGGAGGGAAGGCGTACAGGAGCCGGTACCGACCCCAAGGTGCTACCAACACGTCCGTGGTGACCAGCAACGGGTCCCTTGTTCTGCACACAAAGGTCTGCACCTTGTGATTGAACCTGGACGCCATGAGGTCCACGTCTGGCGTGCCCCACTTGAGGCAAATCTGGCGGAAAACCTCTGGATGTAGGGACCATTCCCCCTGATCCAGCGTCTGGCGATTGAGAAAATCCGCCTGCCAATTGTCTACGCCCGGCAGAGCCTGATCGCCCCCAACTCCAGCAGACCAACGGCCCTGAGCAGACAGCTGTCCCAGGACCCCCCCCCCCAGCCCGATAGGCTGGCGTCCGTTGTGACTATCGACCAGTTCAGGGGAAGAAACGACTTCCCCAATGTTAGAGCGGGGGCCCAAAGCCATCAGGTCAACGATCCTCTGGTCTGATGATCCAATCTGATCAGCCGGTCCAGAGACAGCGGAGACTTGTCCCACCTTGACAGAATCGCACGCTGCAGGAGCCGAGTGTGACTCTGGGCGTAAGGTATCGCCTAGAAGGCTGAGACCATGAGCCCCAACACCCGCATACAGAACCGTAAGGAGGACCACTGGCGTGACACCGCTGCTTGCAGTGTTAGTAACTTGGCCGGAGGTAAAAACACTTTCGCCTGCTCCGTGTCCAAAATTAGACCCAGATATTCCAGTCGACAAGACTGGGTCAACGTCGACTTCTGCAGGTTGATCAGCCAGCCGAAGTCCCTCAACGGGGCCATGGTGATAGCCACGTTCTTCAGGGCCAAAGCAGACTCCGCTCCCGCAGGACCAAGTCATCGAGGTATGCTACCAGCGCAATGCCTCTCTGCCTCAATAGTGCCAGCACCGGAGCCACCAGCTTGGTGAACACCCGAGGAGCCGAGGCCAGCCCGAAGGGAAGTGCCATGTATTGACAATGTAGATCCCCCATTGCAAATCGCAGAAAGCGCTGGTGCCGGGGACAAATGGGAACATGAAGATAAGCGTCCCTGATGTCCAGAGACGCCATGAAGTCCCCTTGGTGCAGGGCGGCCACGACTGAACGGACAGATTCCATCCAAAACTTTCGGGCCTTCACAAAGTGGTTTAGAGCTTTCAGGTCCAGAACTGGCCTGACCCCACCCTTTTTGGGCACCACAAAGAGGTTTGAATAGAAGTCGCGGAACCTTTCCAACAGAGGTACCGGCCCCTAGGAGAGCTTCTCGATGCCCCTGAGGGAGTCGCAAATTCGATGGGAAGAACCTGTCTGGGGGTAGAGTGCTGAACTCTACCATGTATCCGAAGGACACCACTTCCTGCACCCATCGGTCGGAAATGCGGACAGTCCACCTGTCAGCGAACCCCAGAAGTCTGCCCCCCACCCGAGAAACGAGGACTTATCCTCTGCCTTTTCGCTCTTGCGCTGCCAGGGCCGTTTACCGGATCCCGAGGCAGACTTGCAGGGCCTCGAGCCCTTGCCCGCTGCACCGGGCGCACGAAAAAACCTCTTCTGACCCGAAGAAGCAGGACCCTGCTTACGGTGGAACTCCCATCGCCTGGGCTCCAGGAGGAAAGTACTCTTCCCTTCGGTGAAATCTTTAATGATTCCATCCAATTGTGCCCCAAAGAGCCAAACACCCTGAAAGGGGAGATCCGCGAGGCCCTTCTTAGACGCGTGGTCACCCGACCAACAGCGTAACCACAGCACCCGTCTAATAATGACTGCGAAAACAGACATCTTAGACAGCATGGGAAGTAGGTCCAGAGCTGCGTCACACAGGTGCCGAAGACCCTGTATCAGATGGCCTGCTCGCTGTGACGTCTCAAGCGAGCTCCCGCAGCTCAACTCATTGTGCAACTCAGTCGCAAACTCAGTAAGGTGTTGCGCCGCCCACCAACAAGAATAGTGCCTTGGATACCGCCTCTGTCCACCTAACGGTCGGATCCTTAAAAGAGGGAGACCCCTCCAAGGGGATGGTCGTTGCCTTATTCAGGCGAGCCACAGGAGGGTCCACTGCGAGGCATGCCCACTTCTTCACAAAACTATCCTCAAAGGGTTAGCGTACAGCGAAACGTTTGGCCAAAACAAAGGAATTCTGTGGACGCTGCCATTCCTTATAGACCAGCTGGTCAAAAAATTGATCATAAGGATAAGCCCTAGGGGAACTATGTGGCTTAAAAGACCCACACACATATGCAGACTCCTGCGACTCCCCGGCTTGGTCCAGTCGCAGGGACGCACGGATATTGGCGATCAGGGTGGCCACCAGCGCCCGTTCGCGCGCTGCCGAGGCCCCCTGGTCTTCCTCGCCATACGAGGGCTCCCGTTTACCATCCGAGAGCTCCACGGGGGTCCCCGTGACCACCGAGGCCCCTTCCGGTTTAGAGTCCTCCCCCGATGAAGGAGGGGGGGGTGGACTATTTTTTTTTTTTAAGACACCCCCTTAGCACTACACAGCACCTCCTGAGGAAAAAATTCTCCCAATAGGGATCTTAACTGATCCAGGGAAACTACAGGACTCAGAGCAGGTTGCGCTTCAACCAACTCCTCCTTGAAAGGACCCGCAGGTTCAGCTGCCATTGCGTCACCGGACACTGACAGGCCCCGACACAACCACAATGCAGCCCCACCACTGCCCCACAGATCAACCGGGAGACACCCAGGGGATTGCACCAACCGCTACCAGCACCCCAGGGAGAGCCCAGCTGTACTTGTTGTTAGTGATTGCCCTTTAAACGCTGCGTCCCAGTAGGAGTGCCTGCCGCCAGTCAGGAGCCTGCGCCGCAATGTGCCATCCACGCTGTCCAGAGTGAAAGAGGAAGAAGCAGAGTCGTTCGCACGTTTTTCCTCCACATTCACATCAAACATGGCCGCCGAGCGGTCACAAGAGGCCAAAGCCTGTTAAACAGGCCGCGACTATGGCAAAATGGCCGCCGATCCGACACTAGAGGCCAAAATAGCCCACAAAATGGCTGCGGCTAAAGCAAAATGGCGGCGGTCCACCACAAAATGGTGGCGAATCGCCGCATGGTGGATGGTGGTTTGACAGTGCTGGGTGGGGGACGGGGACGGGGGGGTGCAGGAGGGGAGCGACCCCGAGCAAAAGACACCCACGGTAATCTTTAGCCCCAGGAACCTTCCACCGGCCGGACTAGTCCGCTACAAAAAAAAGCCCAGCCCCCCCCCTCCGCACCCCGGGGGGGGGGGGGGATCACATACCAATCCGATGGGCGTAGCGGGTACCCACCCGGTTGCAGACCTTCCTCCCATCTGGCGGAGAGGGATGCTGCCGGCCAACCGCCCCTGGACGAGAGCAGAGCCTGGTCACTGGACGCAAGTGGGGGTCACCCACTGGCCTCCTGCACAGAACAGAACGATGCGGCAGACCCCGCCAGTGCTAAGGGTAGCTCGCATAGGTCAGCCGCGCTGGGGAAAGTGCAGGATTCGAGATATCCTCTATGCCCCAGCCGGCTACTTGATAGCAGTCTTCAATCAGAAGCTTCCAAAGAAAGAACAATCTGTGGAACCGCAGATCCCAGCAGGGAACCAGGTCTAACTCCTTGCACTAGGCATAATAAAACTGATATGCTATACAGAGCAGGGGGGTTATATGCTGGAGTGAGGACGGCCCCCTGGGAGGGGTCAGTTTGCTTTTTTTCCATTTGCCTAGTCTACTCCTAGTAGGATGAGCATAAACCCCACTTGTCAATGAAGGGCTGCGTCTGTCAGTGAACGTAAGAGAAATGACCCCATTTTGGAAAGCAAACACCCTATGTATAATCTATGAGGCATTATGAGTCTTTTGTACGGTTAATTTTTTTCTACAAGTCTTTGAAAAACACGGAAAGAAAATTAAAACTTATTTTTACACAAAGTGGTCAATTTATAAGATATTTCTAACACATAGCATAAATTACACCCCAAAATACATTCTGCTGTTCGTCCTGAGTATGGCGACACCACATGTGTGAGACTTTTACACAGCCCGGCCACTTAGAGAGGTCCAACATGCAGAGAGCACCATCGGGCGTTCTAAGAGCATAAATTACACATAAAATATTCTAATGACCTATTGCACTTTTGAAGGCCCTGGAGCACCAGGATAGTGGAATTACACACAAAATGACCCCATTTTTGAAAGCAAACACCCCAACGTATATTCTATGAGCCATTAGGAGTCTCTTGTATGGTTCATTTTTTCCCACAAGTCTTGAGGAAAAGGTTGAAAGAAAATGAAAACGCTTTTTTTTTTTTTTTTTTACACAAAGTTGTCAATTTATATGATATTTCTAACACATAGCATGTACATAGCAAAAATTACCCCCCACAATATATTCTGCTACTCGTCCCGAGTATGGCGATACCACATGTGTGAGACTTTTACACAGCCCGGCCACAGAGAGGTCCAGCATTGAAGTAGTACCTTCAGGCGTTCTAGGAGCATAAATTAACACCTCTAATTTCATTCCCAACCATCACACTTTTGAAGGTCCTGGAGCACCAGGACAATGGAATTACCCACAAAATTACCCCATTTTGGAAAGCAAATACCACAATGTATATTTTATGATGCATGGGCTGCAGATAGGTACTCGGGTACACTGATGGGCTGGTAAAAGGCACTCGGGTACTCTGATGGGCTGGTGACACGTACTCGGGTACTCTGATGGGCTGGTGACAGGTACTGGTGTACTCTGATGAGATGGTGACAGGTGCTCGGGTACACTGGATTGGTGACAGGTAATCGGGTACTCTGATGGATTGGTGACAAGTACTCGAGTACTCTGATGGGCTGGTGGCGGGTACTCTGATGGGCTGGTGACACGTACTCGGGTACTCTCATGGGTTGGTGACAGGTACTCGTGTAATCACAAGGGTTGGTAACAGGTACTCGGGTACTCTGATGAGATGGTGACAGGTACTCTGGTACTGTGATAGGCTGGTGACAGGTACTCGGGTACTCAGAAGGGTTGGTGAAAGGTACTCGGGTACTCTGATGGGCTGGTGACAGGTACTCGTGTAATCACAAGGGTTGGTATTCGGTTACTCTGTTGGGTTGGTAACAGGTACTCGGGTACTCTCATGGGCTGGTGACAGGTAATCGGGTACTCAGATGGGTTGACAGGTACTCGGGTACTCAGATGGGCTGGTGACAGGTACTCGGGTACTGTGAAGGGTTGGTGACAGGTACTCGAGTACTTTGATGGGCAGGTGACAGGTACTTTGAGGGGGTGGTGACAGATACTCTTTACTACTGGGGGGGCAATCAGTGTGATTGGTGCACACAGCAAGCGGTAAGTGTGAAGAGGAGAACCTGGTAACAGCTTGTTACAGCGGTTTGTTGTCATTCTGTGGCCGGCTGTGAATGGACACAGCCGATCACGTGGTAAAGAGCCAATTTTATTGGCTCTTTACCCTGATTGGGGCTGGGTTTTGTCCGAGGGACAAGCCTGAACCCCGATCACCGCGCTGCGTGCCCCCGGGGGGGCGCGCACGAACAGCATGCCCGCCGCCACTTTGTTGTGATTGGAGGTGACCGACACAGCCGATCACATGGTAAAGAGCCAATTTTATTGGCTCTTTACCCCGGTCATGGAAGGCTGGAGTCCCTAGGGGCCCGCAGATTGGCAAAAACGGGAGGACGTCATGTGACGTCCACCCAGGATGGGGAGTGAACCTTGCCGGCGTATTACTATACACCGGTAAGGAAGGGGTTAAAACTTTTTTTCCAACAAGAATTCATCTATGTGGTCTTTTATTAAACTCTCCAGTATCTTACCAACTATAGACGTTAAACCAACAGGTCCATAGTTACTTGGTAAAGACTTTGATCCCTTTTTAAATATGGGCACCACATTGGCCCTATGCCAATCCAGTGGTACTATTCACTAAGGAGTCCTTAAAAATTTGATACAATGGCTTTGAAATGACCGAGCTCAATTCTTTTAGGATCCGTGGGTGGATGCCATCTGGTCCAGGTGCTTTATCCACCTTTATTCTGTCTAAATACTTCTGGACCATTTCATTGTTGAGCCATTGTGGATCATTTGGGGCTGTGTCACTACCACTCTCATTATGGACATGAGCTTCCCCATGCTCGTTGGTATACACAGAGCTGAAGAAAGTATTTGGGGGATCAGCCTGTCAGTGCTCAGATCACATGCCGCAAACTGCATCAAATTGGCCTGCATGGCTGTCGTCCCAGAAGGAAGCCTCTTCTAAAGATGATGCACAAGAAAGCCCGCAGTTTGCTGAAGAAAAGCAGACTAAGGACATGGATTACTGCAACCATATCCTGTGGGCTGATGAGACCAAGATAAACTTATTTGGTTCAGATGGTGTCAAGCGTGTGTGGCGGCAACCAGGTGAGGAGTACAAAGACAAGTGTGTCTTGCCTACAGTCAAGCATGGTGATGGGAATGTCATGGTCTGGGGCTGCATGAGTTCTGCCTGCACTGGGTAGCTACAGTTCATTGAGGGAACCATAAATGCAAACATGTACTGTGACATACTGAAGCAGAGCACGATCCCCTCCCTTCGGATACTGGGTCACAGGGCAGTATTCCAACATGATGACTCCAAACACACCTCCAAGGCCACCATTGCTTTGCTAAAGAAACTGAGGGTAAAGGTGATGGACTGACCAAGCAGGTCTCCAGACTTAGACCCTATTGAGCATCTGTGGGGCATCCTGCATGATTCTGGCCAAAATGAGAATCACAATATTTTTGTTTAGAATAAAGATCACGATTCTTGCGGCGTAATATCTTACATATACAAAAAAATTGTGCAAACAAAACGGTTTTGTTTTTTTGAAAGTTCATTTTTCCCCAAAAAAATGGATTATATTATAACTTACCGTAAAATCCTTTTCTCTGAGTTCACTGACAGACGCAGCTCTTCATAACACATGGGTTTTATGTCGTCCTATCAGGAGTGACTAGGCAAAACAGAAATAAAAGCAACAGGGATAGGCTAGCCCCTCCCAGGGGGCCATCCTCATCTGAGCATAAAACCCCCTGCTGGCCAATGGCATTCAGTTCGTAACATGCAGTACAAACCTAATCAGAGGGGTGGGAGCTGCGTCTGTCAGTGAACTCAGAGAAAAGGATTTTACGGTAAGTTATAATAAAATCCATTTTTCTCTTACTTCACTGACAGACGCAGCTCTTCACGTGGGGACGTCCCAAAGCTGTGTCAAACTAGAGGGGTGGGTGAAACTACAACAACTGTACCCAACAGAACCCTCTCGGAAGGTGCCAGACACACCTACACTGCCGCCTGTAAAACTTTGCGGCCAAAAGCAGCATCCGCAGATGCCGAAATATCAACTTTGTAAAACTTAGTAAACGTGTGCACTGAGACCCAAGTAGCCGCTTTGCACACCGGAGACACCGAAGCTTGGTGTCTGAACGCCCAGGAAGTACTAACTGACCTGGTGGAATGAGCAGTGACCGGAAAAGGGGGAACCTTGCCCCGAACCTCATACGCATGTGTCACGGTCTGCCTGATCCAACAGGAAATGGTAGCTGACGAGGCTGCCGAGCCCTTTTTGGAGCCCTCGGGCAACACAAACAACGAGTCAGACTTCCGAAAGGAAGCTGTAGCACTCAAATACACCCGTAAGCTCCTCACCACATCCAAAGAATGCAACTCAAATTCCTTAGGATGTTTGGGGCGAGGACACAATGAGGGAAGGACAATATACTCATTCAAATGAAAAGAGGAGACCACCTTTGGAAGGAAAGAAAGTGGAAGTCGCAGCACCGCCTTGTCCTTATGAAGAATCAAGTACGGGGACTTGCAGGACCCGCCGCGCGGATGTGACAGCCACTAAGAAGGCTACCTTCTGCGATAAGAGAGACAAGGGAATGTCCTCTATCTGCTCATATGGTGGTCTCTGAAGCACAGAGAGCACCAGATTTAAGTCCCATGGCGCCATGGGCGGCCGAAACTGGGGAACCACATGCCGTACCCCCTGTACAAATGTACGAACCAGCGAATGGGAAGCCAAAGGACACTGAAAAAGGACTGCCAAGGCCGAAATCTGGCCCTTGAGCGTACTCAAGGCCAGGCTTTTGTCAAGGCCCTGCTGCAGAAAAGTCAGCACCCTGGACACCATATAAGAGCGGGGGTTCCAACCCCCCGCCTCACACCACGCAATATAGGCCTTCCAGGTCCTGTGATAAATCTTACGCGAAGTGCACTTACGCGCATTAAGCATTGTAGGGATCACTGAGTCAGCGACTCCCTGATCCCTCAGCACCTGGGCCTCAATAGCCAAGCCGTCAAAGCCAGCGAGGGTAAAGGAGGGTGCAAGATGGGACCTTGAGATAGCAGGTCTTCGCAAAGCGGAAGCCGCCAAGGGGCGTCCGCCACCATCCAAACCAGATCAGCGTACCAAGTGCGCCGAGGCCAAATCGGGAGCCACCAGGATCGCCGGAATTCCTTCCGCCTCTATCCTGCGTAGAACCCGTGGCAACAGCTTTAGGGGAGGGAAGACATATAGCAGCCAATACCGACCCAAAAGAGCCACCAGCGCTTCCGTGGCAACCGCCAATGGATCTCGTTCTGCACACGAAGGTCTTCACCTTGTGATTGAACCTGGACGCCATGAGGTCCACCTCTCGTGTGCCCCACTTGCAGCAAATCTGGCGAAACACTTCCGGATGCCGGGACCATTCCGATTGGTCCATAGTTTGGCGACTGAGAAAGTCCGCCTGCCAGTTTTCCACTCCCGGAATGTAAATGGCGGAGATCGCTGGAACATGACGTTCCGCCCAGTGGAGAATCAGAGTAGCCTCCGCAGCCGCTGCGGAGCTTCTTGTCCCGCCTTGATGGTTCACGTATGCCACGGCCGTAGCATTGTCCGACTGAACCCAGACAGGGAGACCCCGCAGCCTTGTCGACCAACGGGACAAGCAGAGCCTGATCGCTCTCAGTTCCAACACATTTATCGGAAGTCGAGCTTCCTGAGCCGACCACCAGCCCTGGGCAGAGAACTGACCCAGCACCCCTCCCCAGCCAGACAGGCTGGCATCCATCGTTACTATCGACCAGTTGAGGGGAAGAAAGGATTTCCCTAGCGTTAGAGCTGGGGCCCGAAGCCACCAAGTCAATGAAGCCCGGGTCTGATGATCCAAGCAGATAAGTTTGTCCAGGGATAGAGGAGATTTGTCCCATTGCGACAGAATCGCCTTCTGTAGGAGCCGAGGGTGGCTCTGGGCATACGGTATTGCCTCAAAGGACGATACCATGAGCCCCGACACCCTCATGCAGAACCATAGGGATGACCTCCGGCGTGACAGCAGGGTCCGTATAGCCGCCTGTAACACCAATAACTTGTCGGGAGGCAAGAACACCTTCGCCTGCACTGTGTCCAGAGACCCAGGTACTCGAGGCGACAGGAAGGGGACAGCGAGGACTTCTGCAGGTTGATGAGCCAACCGAAGTCCCTCAAAAGCAGACACAGTGATTCTCGCGTCCTCCTCCAGGGACACAGCTGACTCCGCTCTCAAGAGAGGGTCGTCGAGGTACGCCACCACCGCAATACCTCGCTGTCTCAGCAGCGCAAGGACCGGAGCCAACACCTTGTTGAACACCCTGGGAGCAGAGGCCAGCCCGAAAGGAAGGGCCACAAACTGGTAGTGCAGGTCCTCCACTGCGAAACGCTGAAAGCGCTGATGTCTGAGACGGATGGGAACGTGCAGGTAGGCGTCC
>BLSH010366123.1:815579-830295 GCA_018402905.1 Glandirana rugosa
CTCGACGTGCTAATTAGCATTATTTTAGCGTTAGAGCTAATGGTTATATAATATGTTTGGGGGTTCCAAGTAGTTTTCTAGCACAAAATACTAGATTTTTACTTGTAAGCAACATATGTCAGAAAAGATTTAGTCTTTAAATGGTTAAACTGAACTCTTCTAAACACCGGAGTTCATTCCTTTGAAAACTAGAAACATTGTATCTCTTTGCTTCTTTTATCAGCAATGATCTCAGACTTAGCAGTCTGCTCTGATAGGAGAGACTCAAGTCGCTCTGACTTAGAAAAATGTTCCTGGGGAGACTTCAGGCGACTTGCACTGACTTCTATTACAGTCAAGTCGCGCTGAGGTGCCCCGCTAGTCAGATCGCCAAGTGTGCCTGAAGCGTCACTGTCTCCATTAACTGCACTCTGAAAATCGCAGTAATGCATGATGGAGATCGCGGGGGGGGGGGTCGATTGGTAATCGAGATTGCGATTTTATTACGATTAATCGTGCAGCTCTAGTGGAATATCATGGCTCGTCATGCATAGGAACAGTTGACCTGTTTCTGATAGGAATATGGGTATAATTATTTTTCTACATGGGGATTATGGGGCAAATATCATGGCTACACTAAACAAAAAACATATATAATCGGTTTCTGAAAAATTTTGTGTATAATTTTTTTTTTACATGGGGATTACGGCTGGAATATCATGGATACACATCCTATGTAATTCATTTGACGCGTTTCTGATAAGAACATGGGTATAATTATTTTCTGCATGAGGATTATGTAGGGAATACCATGGTTACTCTTAACAAGGAACATATGTAACCTGTTTCTAAAAACATTATGAGTATAAATTTTTTTCCACATGGGGATTATGGATGGCATATCATGGCTAAACATGCCTAGGAACAAGAGTTGGGCAAACAGTTCGAGCCAAGTTGACCGTTTGGCGAGCACCCTAATTTGCGTGGTATTCAGCGGAATGTTTGCCCGCCGAGCGCCCCATAATGCACTGCATGCTGCATAGTGCATAGCTGGTTGTTAGGGACCATGCCAGGAAGCCAACCTCTGTGTCCTTGCAGTCTAGCACGGGAAGAGGGCTGCAATAACACCCCCTACATCTGTACTGGCTGCTGCTGCCACTCTGCCACCCCTCCCCCCATGCAAAGCAGGCGCTGGTGTCACTCTATTGACTCCACAGTAAAACACAATTGTGCACAGCCTCACCCGATACTTGTAATAACACAGCTCAAGGCGCACTGCTCCCCGCCGGCTCCTCCTCCTCTCCCGTCCACCCTCGGCTAGTACATGACATCACCTGGGAGGGATGGACGAGAAGAGCGGAGGAGCAGCGCGATGTGAGCGGTGTTATTGCAAGCATCGGGTGAGGCTGTGCACAAATATTTTTTTACTGTGGAATCTAGAGTCACACCAGCATCGCAGGGGGGAGGGGGGAGCTGCAGCAGCAGCCAGCACAGAAGTAGGGGGGCCGGGCCCCAACAGGAGAGCAGATACTCTCCTGGTCCTCCATCTCCAATGTTGTCCCCGTTTCATCCATCCCCCACGTTAACCCTGTGTCCTCCCGCCATAGTGTCCCCCCATGTCCTCCACGGTGTCCCCATGTCCTCCATCCCCACACGGTGTACCCCCGTGTTCTCCATCCCCCCGTGGTAAACTCCTGTGTCCTCCCCCTCATGGTGTCCCTGTATACTTAACCCCCAGCCCCATGATAACCCCCTGTGACACACCCCCCCCCCCCGTGTTCTCCATCTCCCACGGTATAGGAACCGGGCCAATCCTGACATTTCTCACATACATGTAAAAAAATTATACACAAAATGTTTTCAGAAACAGATTATATATGTTCTTTGTTTAGTGTAGCCATGATATTTGCCCCATAATCCCCATGTAGAAACGTAAATTATACCCATATTCCTATCAGAAACAGGTCAACCGAGTTCCTATGCATGTTGAACCATGATATTCCACTAGAGCTGCACGATTAATTGTAATAAAATCGCGATCTCGATTACCACGATGTTCAGTTAATGGAGACAGACGCTTCAGGGACACTTGGCGATCCGACTAGCGGGGCGACTCAGCGTGATTTGACTAATAGAAGTCACTGCAAGTCGCCTGAAGTCTCCCCAGTATTCCTATATTTTAATCAGAAAAATAAAACATAAGAGATGGTGTAAATATACATTGCGCCCACCTGTTACAAAGCTGAAAAGTGACTGTATATGCGCTCTGTCTTTAAAATAAGATCGACTGAGACCATTCCATATGATGTCAGCAACTCTGCGGATTAGGTCTCGACCTGATGCACCATTTTCCTGAGGATAGCAAGACAAATCCACAGCACCCCTTGTTTGAGCTGAAAAGCGGGCATGTAGTGCCTGAGCCACAACTAATTCCATGGTTGGAAAATAAGACACTCCATGCTGAACAAACCCTTGCTTTGCATGGTCATCTAGATTCTTTGTGCTATCCTTCCCAGGTCCAATCCGTGAACATTCTTCAGAATGGATTTCCCCTTCAACCACCATTTCTTTGTCTTTTTTCATTACCAGCGCATCTTTCCCTGATTTGTCTACTTCCTTTTTTGCAGACTTTGCACCAATTTGTTTGGAAATTATATCCTTTTCTTTCCTTGCCTGAGTCCCAACACCTTTTTTCTTCGCCAAATCATTCTTAACTCCTCTATTTCCATGTTCTGATTTACAACCACCTTGGTTTGCCTGGCTGGTTAAGTCTCCACGTTTTGCTTTTGTTCCTTCACCACTTATTTTACACAGTAGTTCATGGTCCCCTGGTATACTAGTTATGTTAGTTGGAATCACTCTATTAACTGTCAAAAAGTGCTCAACAAAGCCAAGAGTTAGGGAAAGCAAAGCCAGGTCAGGCTCAGGACTTGAGAGTTCCCATTTGAACAGGTTTTTAAGCGAATCCAGGGAGCAGAGTGGGAAAAACGACTTCTGGGTGGGCAGAAGTCCCATATCTATTAAGCTGTGCCTGCGAGAAAAAAAAAAAAAATGTATTAGAGCATACAGGTTATATAAAATGTAATAATTAAGCAAACTCATTTACAATTTGCAAATCTTTCCAACATGTGATGTCAAGCTCCATAGTGTTTTCTAGCTTGCATGTAGGCAGGACAAAAGAGGTTAGACCCCAAAACTGGTTTTCCACTGGAGGCAGGGCTCTGCCATTGGCAGACCTCGATTCTGGACCTTTAACCACCAGAAGATTTACCCCCCTTCATGACTAGGCTATTTTTTGCGCTACAGCACTGCGTTATTTTAACTGACAATTGAACGGTCATGCAACACTGTACCCAAATAAAATGTATGTGATTTTTTTTCTCCCCATGGAGCTCTATTTTGGTGGTACTTGATCACCACTGCATTTTTACAAAATAAGACCAACAATTTTGAAAAAAAAAAATAAAAAAGCATATATATATATATATATATATATATATATATATATATATATATATACTTTCTGCTATAAAACACCCAATAAAAAAAATGGTTTAAAAAGAAAAAAAATCTAATTTCTTATTTCTTAATAGAATTTAGGCAAAAACAAATTCTGCCACATATTTATGTTTAAAAAAATCCCAATAAGCGTATATTGTTTGGTTTATGCAAACATTATAGCGTCTACAAACTATGGGATATATTTATGGAATCTTTTTTTTTTATAATATAACAGTAATGGGGGCGATCAGCAACTTATAGCAGGCCAGTATTTTTGCATATTGTATGCGCTGCTTTTACTAGGGGAAGAGATAGATTTTTTTTCCATTTAAATCCAAATAAAGTTCAACTGCTCTAGTAGATCTTTCCTGACATTTTATTAGTCGCTTCCTACAGCGAAAGCAATGGTCCACAGAGAGCTTCCAAAGTATCAGAGGAATATCATTGTTAAAAAATATCAGCCAGAAGGGTACAAAAGAATTTCCAGGGCATTAGATATACCATGGAACAGTGGAGACAGTCATCATCAAGTGGAGAAAATATGGCACAACAGTGACATTACTAAGAACTAGATGTCGCCCAAAATTGATGAAAAGACAATACGAAAACTGGTCAGGGAGACTGCCAAGAGGGTTACAGCAACATTAACCACTTGACCACTGGGCACTTAAACCCCCTTCCTAACCAGACCAATTTTCAGCTTTCAGTGCTCTCACATTTTGAATGACAATTACTCAGTCATACTACACTGTACCCATATGAAATGTTAGTCCTTTTTTTACACAAATAGAGCTTTCTTTTGGTGGTATTAACCACTTGCCGACCGCCGACTGGAGTCTGACGGCGACAAGGTGGCTGGTTATCGCAAACCGCCGTCTTAGGACGGTGGCTGCAATAACTAGTACTGTGAGCGCACGCTCACTGTGTCTGGGGGGGGGGGGGCAAGGGAGCAGGTAGGGCGGACTCGATCGCCGCCTGCTACCCGCGATGGGCCCCCCCGGCAGTGAGAGAACGGAGGTCCGTGTATGTAAACACAGATCTCCGTTCTCATGGGGGGGGGGGGGGGCTGTGATCACAAGCTTCCTGTATATGGAAACCTTGATTACTTCACTCCCCCTGCCAGCCCAGATACAGTAAGAACACACCTAAGGAACACAGTTAACCCTTAGAGCGCCCCCTCCAGGTTAACCCCTTCACTGTCAATGGCATTTACACAGTAATCAGTGCATTTTTACAGCACTGATCACTATATACATGCCAATGGTCGCAAAAAAAGTGTCAAAATGGTCCGACATGTCCGCCCCAATATCGCAGTACCGCTAAAAAAAAAAAAAAATAAATAAAATCGCAGATCACCGACATTACTAGTATAAAAATAAATAAAACCGCCAGAAATTAATTCTCATCATCCGTAAACGTGGCAACTTTTGCGCAAACCAATCAATAAATGCTGATTGCGATTTTTTTTTTTATATTTCTTTTTTGGATTTGTATTTTAGCAAAATTGTCGCTTTTTTTTTTATTTATAGCGGCGATCAGAAATGACAGAGGGGATCAAATACCACCAAAAGAAAGCTCTATTTGTGGGAAAAAAAAGGACACAAATTTTGTTAGGGTACAACGTCACACGACCGCGCAATCGTCAGTTAAAGCGACGCAGTGCTGAATCGCAAAAAGTGCTCTGGTCCTAAAGTGTGAAATCCTTCCGGGGCTGAAGTGGTTAATCATCATTGGGATGTTTATTTTTTGAGCAATAAATGGAAAAAGACCGAAAATTTTGTAAAAAAAATGCATTTTTGTTTCAGTTATAAAATTTTGCAAATTAGTAATTTTTCTTCATACATTTTGGCCAAAATTTATACTGCTATGTTACCACAAATAGAATTCAATACTAGTTGAATATAGCAGAGCTAAAAAGGCATTTTATTAAAACTTACCGTGAAATCCTTTTCTCCGAGTTCACTGACAGACGCAGCTCATCATGACGTGTGGGTTTATGCTCGTCCCACTAGGAGTTAACTAGGCAGGGAAAAGAAACAGCTGGCCCCTCCCATGGGAGCCGTCCTCTCTTCCTACATAAACCCCCTCATAGCATAGCTCTTCAGTTCGTACACAAGCCATACCAGAACAGAGCACCGAGGGGTGGGAGCTGCGTTTGTCAGTGAACTCGGAGAAAAGGATTTTACGGTAACTTTTCATAAAATCCCTTTTTCTCCTATCGTTCACTGACAGACGCAGGTCATCATGACGTGTGGGGACGTCCCCAAGCTGTGTCAAAAAGAGGGGTGGGTAAACGCTAACAACAGTACCCAACTGAACCTCTAAGGAGGCGCCAGACGCGCCTACACTGCCGCCTGCAAAACTTTGCGGCCAAAAGCAGCATCCGAAGATGCAAACACATCAACTTTATAAAACTTAGTGAAAGTGTGAACCGAGGCCCAAGTGGCCGCCTTGCACACCTGTGACACCGAGGCCTGGTGTCTGAAAGCCCAGGAAGTGCTAACAGCCCGGGTAGAATGAGCCGTGACTGGAAAAGGGGGAACCTTGCCCCGAACAGAATACGCATGGGTCACGGTTTTTCTAATCCAATGAGAAATCGCAGCCGACGAGGCCGCCAATCCCTTGTGCGGGCCCTCTGGCAGTACAAACAAGGCATCAGCTTTTCGAAAAGAAGCTGTAGCAGCCAAGTACACCCGTAAGGCCCGTAAGGTACACGTCCAAAGCATGCAACTCAAACTCCTTTGGGTGCGATGGGCGAGGGCACAATGAAGGCAGAACAATATCTTCATTAATGTGAAAAGAAGAGACCTTTGGAAGGAAGGAGAGGGTCGCAAGACCGCCTTATCCTTATGCATGACTAAGTAGGGAGACTTGCACGATAGTGCTACTAATTCCGACACCCGTCTGGCGGAAGTGATGGCAACTAAAAAGGTCACCTTCTGTGACAGCAGTTGTAAGGTAATCTCCCTGATATTCTCATAAGGTGGTTTCTGAAGAACAGAAAGCAACAAATTCAGATCCCACGGAGCCATCGGAGTCCTCCGCCACATGTCGCACACCTTGTACAAAGGTACGAATCGAGTGCGAAGCTAAAGGTCTCTGAAAGGTCTCTGAAAGAGTACTCAAAGCCAGTTTTTTGTTCAGGCCCTGTTGCAAAAAAGTCAGGACCCTGGACACGACATAAGAGCGAGGGTTATGGCCCTCCGCCTCGCACCAAGCTATGTAAGCCTTCCAGGTGCGGTGATAAATCTTGCGAGAAGTACACTTGCGAGCTTTTAACAAAGTAGGGATTACGGAGTCGGCGACTCCCCTGTGCCTTAGCACCTGGGACTCAATAGCCAAGCCGTCAAAGCCAGCGAGGGTAAAGCAGGGTGCAAGATGGGTCCCTGAGAAAGAAGATCGTCTCGCAGCGGGAGCCGCGAAGGGGCGTCTGCCACCATTTGCACCACGTCGGCGTACCAAGTGCGCCGAGGCCAATCTGGAGCCACCAGGATAATTGGTATCCCCTCGGCCACTATCCTGCGTAACAATCGCGGAAGCAGTCTTATCGGAGGGAAGGTGTACAGAAGACGATAACGGCTCCAGGGGGCCACCAGAGCGTCCGTGGCCACTGCCAACGGATCCTTCGTTCTGGACACAAAGGTCTCCACCTTGTGATTGAACCGAGACGCCATGAGATCCACGTCCGGCGCCCCCCATCTGCGGCAAATTTGCTTGAACACCTCCGGGTGGAGGGACCACTCTCCCTGCTCCAGCTTCTGGCGACTGAGAAAGTCCGCCTGCCAGTTCTCCACCCCAGGAATGTAAATGGCTGAGATCGCCGGAACGTGAAGTTCCGCCCAACGCAGTATCAGAGCTGCCTCCGCTGCAGCTGCTGAACTCCTTGTGCCGCCCTGATGGTTCACATACGCCACTGCTGTGGCATTGTCCAATTGAATTTGAATCGGACGACCCTGCAATCTCACTGTCCAGTGGAAAAGGCACAATCTGATTGCCCTCAGCTCCAGAACGTTGATGGGGAGGCGGGCTTCCTGTGCCGACCAACGACCCTGGGCAGATAGATGCCCCAGGATCCCTCCCCAGCCCAACAGACTGGTATCAGTGGTGATGATCACCCACTGAAGAGGCAGGAACGTCTTCCCCTGAGTTAGGGCTGAGTCCCGAAGCCACCAGGTCAGAGACGCCCTGGTCTGGGAGCTCAGACGGATCAGAAGGTCCAACGACCGAGGGGACCTGTCCCACCGAGCCAGAATCGCTCGCTGAAGGAGACGAGTGTGACTCTGGGCGAAAGGTATCGCCTCGAACGACGAGACCATGAGTCCCAGCACCCGCATACAAAACCGTAATGAAGATTGAGGGTGCGATAAAAGGGTGCGCACTGCTGACTGCAGACACAGCAACTTGGCCGGAGGGAGGAAAACCTTTGCCTGCTCTGTGTCCAGAATTAGACCCAGATACTCCAGGCGACGGGATGGAGACACCGATGACTTCTGTAGGTTCAGTAACCAGCCGAAGTCCAGCAGTGAGGTCATTGTGATACCCACATTCTCCTCCAGAGCCAAGGCGGACTCCGCCCGCAGGAGCAGATCGTCCAGGTATGCCACTACCGCAATGCCTCTCTGTCGTAGCAACGCCAACACCGGGGCTAGAAATTTTGTGAAGACTCGAGGTGCTGAGGCCAGGCCGAAGGGGAGTGCCACAAATTGAAAATGGAGCTCTCCCACCGCAAAGCGCAGGAAGCGCTGATGGCGTGGATGAATGGGTACATGGAGGTACTCATCCCTGATGTCCAGAGACGCCAAAAATTCCCCCTGATGAAGGGCGGCGACGACCGAGCGGACAGATTCCATCCGGAATTTCCGCGCCCTGACATACCGGTTCAGGGCCTTCAGATCCAGTACGGGCCGAACCCCCCCCCCTTTTTTTGGGAACCACAAAAAGATTCGAGTAGAACCCTCGAAACCTCTCTTCTGGGGGCACTGGTACGATCACCGTGCTTGTACAGCCCCAAGGAGGGCCTCCCGGCGTTCCTGCGGGAGCCCTAAATTTGATGGGAAGAACCTGTCTGGGGGTAGAGATATGAACTCTATCCTGTACCCGGTGGACACCACTTCCCGGACCCAGTGGTCGGAAATGTGAGCCAGCCCCAGAAGACGTCCCCCCACCCGAAACCCGGGTGGGGGCAACCCATCAGGCTGAGGAGGACTTGTCCTCCGCCTTTTCGGTTTTGCGCTGCCACTGCCGCCTTCCAGCCCCTGCAGCGACCTTACCGGAGCAAGTTCATTTACCTGCTGCGCCCGGGGTGCGAAAAAACTTCTTCTGTCCCGAAGGAGGGGGCCCCCGTCTATCTCATCCAAACGTGGGCCAAATAGACGTCCACCTTGAAAAGGGAGGTCAGCCAGACCTTTTTTGGAAGCGTGGTCACCGGACCAAGAACGCAACCAAAGTATCCGTCTAAGTATGATGGCAAATATCGTTATTCTGGACAACATCGGCAGTAAATCAACGGCCGCATCACAAAGGTACTTGAACCCTTGGAGTAAAAACTCAGCCTTCTGCGGCGCATCCATCAGGCGACTGTCTTCCAGGTCCTTCAGGAGCTCTTCCATGCACTCGGATAAATGTTGTGCCGCCATGGCGGACGCCAAGGCTGGTCGCACAGCGGAACCTGCCACCAGGAACAGCGACTTTTAAAAGCGCCTGTTTTTCTATCGGCGGGATCCTTAAAAGGAGGAGTCCCTTCCAGAGGAATGGTCGTCGCTTTACTAAGGCGTGCTATCGGTGGGTCCACCACAGGCGATTCCCATTTTTTAAAAAAACTTTCCTCAAAAGGGATAGCGAGCAGCGAACCGCTTTGACAGCGAAGAAGAGTGCTGTGGACGCTGCCATTCACGATAAAGAAAATGATCAAAAAAGTCATTGTAGGGATAAGCATTGGGGGGCCCTAGGGGGCCTAGAGGACCCACACACATACGCAGCAGACCGTGATTCGCCATCCTGATCTAGCTGCAGCTTAGTGCGAATGCCAGCGATAATGGTAGCCACCAACGCTTTATCGCGCACAGCCGCCGCCCCCTGATCCCCCTCGCCGTCCGATGGGCCCAGTTCTCCATCGGATAAGTCCGCTGGGGTCCCTGAGGCCACTTCCGGCTCAGAATCCTCCCCTGATGAATGAGGAGGAGGGGGACGCTGCTTGGGGACCTGTTGGGCGACCTCCGCCCGGGGGAGAAATTCGCTAAAGACCACCCGCAGCTGGTCCAAAAATGCTCCTTGCGCAGATTGCGCTTCCTCAGCAGGTTCAGCAGTGTAATCTGCCATTGCTTTCTTCCCAGAAAAGGCTCTTAGTGACACACAGGGAGACTAAGGAGAATGAGGCACCCCCACACTACCGCACACCAACACCCCACAGTGCACCAGGGAACCCAGGTGGACTGCACCCACCAGCACCCACAGGGAGCCCAGCTATACTTGCTGTTCCGCTGCCTGTTTTTGCATGGATCGTCAGAGGAGCTGCGCCGTCAGATCACCACCGTTCCACAGAGAAGGGAGATGCTGCAGACATGTGTATTTGCAGAGCATGCAGTCAAAATGGCCACCTTTAAACACTAGAGACCAAAACACACCTTCAGGGAACGTGCAGTACCGCAAATGGCCACTCTGAGCACTAGAGAGAAAGCCCCATAGGCCCAAAATGTCTGCGGCTACGGAAAAATGGCGGTGGTCCACCGCAAAATGGCTGCCGATCGCCGCATGGCGGCGAAAAATCGAAACGAACGCCCAGACAATCGGTGCGGTGCGGGGGAGGGGAGGGGGGTGCGGGAGGGTGAACGGGAGCTCCACGCGTCCCACCAGCAGCTACCCAGCAAGAAATTTTTTTTTTTTTTGCGGCAGTCGGCCCCCCTTTCCGCCCCTAAAAAGGGGGGGAAGGCAGGAACTCTCACTCACCACTCCGACGAACGCCACGGGTAGCCACCCAGTCGTAGACCTTCCGCCCCCTCTTAGGCGGTATGCTGCGGGCCAGAAAATCGCCCTTCCCGAATCAATCGCATCCGGGAGTGGGCGCAAGGGGGGGTCACCCCCGGCCGCCTGCACGGAACGGGCACGATGCGGCGGGTCCCCATACGTCGGGACTGGCTCGCATCGGTTGGCCAGGTCGAGGAGTGTACAGAGCCCAAGGACTCTCTATGCCCCGACTGGCTTCTTGATAGCAGATCAATTGCTTGATAGAAGACAATTAAAGTAAAAGAAAATTAAATAAAAAATGGTCACAAACAGGACCGCAATTACCCTGAAGGGAAGCCAGGTCAACTCCTTGCAAACTAGGCATTGAAACTGAAGAGCTATGCTATGAGGGGGTTTATGTAGGAAGAGAGGACGGCCCTATGGGGGGGGGGGGGGGGATGCAGAGAAAACACTGAAACGCCATTTTGTCTTCTGGATTCCATTTTAAAATATCCTCCTCCTCGGTCTTGATGTTCCCCACACCCCTTCTTCCATTTCAGAATTCACAGTTTACACGTACAGAGATGATCTCATCTACCATCCAAATTACTAAATTACATGTACTTGGTACTACCAGTCACAATAATTAGGAGCTCAACCCCATAGCTCAAGGCCTCTGGATAAAGACCCCCTCCTTTCTTAAGGAGGAGTTTTTCTTATCAATGATAATTACTAAACCTATAGTCTCATATTATTTGGATTATTATTAACTTTGTATAATTGTTAACCTATAAGGTGATGTGTTGCAGAATATCATTAACTTTGTAACGCCCTTTATAATGACTATAAGATGATTGACCCAAACAATACAAGTCAGAATGATCTTGGCATCCAAACTGTCTATGTATTTTTCATAACGCTAAGATTATTCTCAAACTGGATCCTTAAAAGACACAGGGTCGCTGCAAGCCAGTCAGAACAGCAGGCCTCACTGGTACCCCAACAAGCTTTGGAGGTCCCACCGAGATTCGGAAGGTCGTCTTCATATCTTCAGACACTTCCGGTAAGGTATATTTTTTATTATTATTGCCTACCGGAATTGTCTGAAGTAGCTGACCAAAATCCGAATAAAAGTGTTTTTAGTATGTATGTACTTTCTGAAGGTGAGAGTACAGTACATTAAAGGGGAAGAGGCGCTGCAGGTAAATTCTAGTCGGCTAGGGGGGATTATTTTATTTTATTTTTTGTTGTTGGTTTTGTTTTTTTTTGTCTCCGGGAGGCACTTGTGTTCTGGGTAACACTGTCATAATAATCCCCTATTTTGTGTCCTGAAGGGGCACCAGGTACTTCCGGGAAAGTACAGTTGTGTTCTGATTTTTCTTTCCGGGCAAAGAAATAGGCTTGAATCGACACTGTGTCTAAATTTCTATTTATTTGTGCTTCTCTTACTATCGCTTAGAGTGAGAAGATAATTTGTTTGTATGGTACAAGAGTCCAGGTGGTAAGTGTATGGACCAGTACCATTGTTATTTATCTTCTGTGTATTTCTTTGTGTGATACACAAGACATTCTTCGGTGTTAAATAAGATAAAGGCTTTCCAGTATAGTAGAGTTGTACTGCTTTGAACACAGGATTTGAGATAAAAATGCATGGAAAGATTTTTTCAGTGTCTACTGTTTCACATAATTAGAGCACCTTACAATCTTTACGCCTGGTCAACTACTAGAGAAAACCCCCAAGAAAATGTAATGAGCTAAAGTTTTGTTACATAGGCTGTATTGTTATCTATTAAGAGGTTAAATGCATTCCGTTCCATAGTGGAAGTGAGATGATAAATGGGTAATGATAAGTGTAACTGGTTTATATATTTGAAGGTTTATGTAAGTTAAATATTAGAAAAGAAAGTTTTGTGACATTGTACGTAAGCTGATGTGAGAAAAATAGAAGTTTTCTTTTTTCTCTTTGTCAGAAAGTTTTTTGGGAAAGTTTAATTCTAAGAAAGTGATAGTAGGTGTTGTATACAGATGGGAAAATGTAAGTGATCCAGAGAGGTAATTGTGTATGTAGATTAAGTGGTGAAGGGAAGGGACAGTTGTGGAGGAGTGAGAAAGGTAGAAGCTTTTGTCAGATAGTCTTTGTAAGTTTACGTGAGAAATATTTGACTACATGTCTGTTAGTGGAGGAGAGAGGAGACAACCGGCTTTGTGTGGAAAACTTTGCTGGAGCTTGTAGTCCATCTAACACCCTCCTAAGGAATGTGTTCATTGGAGCATGACAGTATTTGCTCGCTCGCAAACCCCCCCCCCCCTTTAAAAAGAATCTATCTGTAAAATGTAGCTTGAAGTGATTGTAGCCGTATTAGTGCAATAGTGCCAGAGAAAACTGAGTACTGTCCGTGATACTTTTTTTATTTGCACGAACATAAAATTTTTCAGGAAAACCTTTCGGGTATCTCCCCTTCACAACCGGACCACACTATTGAAAACCTCAATGTTTTAGTTCTTAAAGGGGACTTCAGAACCACGCAGGAAAGGAAAACGTTTGAACTAAGAATGATTCTTCTTTTTGATACAAAAAATAATGGCTTAAATTTGGATATTGGTTTTCTCACTCACTATTCCTAAATTTTACGACCCCCTCTGTGACTGTCACCCCCCCCTCCCCTCCCCAGTCTATAACTCTGCCTGTCTTATCTCACTATCTCTACAGCTAGTTTCATTACCATGGCCTTATACATTGATTTGTATTTGTTTGTTTTTCCTTTCCCTTAGAGGTTTTTTTTTTTCTCTTTTTTTTTTCTCTTTTTTTTTTCTCTTTTTTAACATTTGGCTAAAACAGTTTTTATTCAGTACTGCTTGGACCTTGAAGAAGGGGAGATACCCCGAAAGCTTGTCCCGAAAAATGTTATGTTAGTGCAAATAAAAAAAGTATCACGGACAGTACTCAGTTTTCTCTGTAAAATGTAGAAATGCATTAATTTTTTGTCCAGCTGTGAAATAACTAGTATAATATAGTGACATCATTAATTTTTATATAAAAGTTACATTTTAAGTTGAAAGAATCAGTTTTGCTATATAATTCTAGCATTATTTGGAACAATAGAAAAATGGCCACCATAGCCTGTAAAATTTTGAACGGTAGCTATGATTTTTTTAATGATTATTTAAATGTTTAGTTCTCTGGTCCAGCCTATTGGGTGTGGAAAGGGAAAAGCTCCACCCACGTGACAAAAACCAAATGTACCTTTGGGTGAAAGTTATTTTGAACAAGCCCAGGCTTAGAACACCTTTACTTAACATTATGTGATGGGACAATATTGAATGATCATAGGAAATAGATGCCTACATATGTTATAAACTGGTTTAAGTAATAAATGTAATGAAGTGTGATATTTTAAAATACAGGATTAATGACTGTTTTATGAGTTGCTTGTTAATACAGAAGAACCTAGATCTGTATAGAATTTAACCAGTCATTGAAATAGTAACATCAATATGAGTGTGATATGTGCTCCCACCCTTAAGAGATTTTACAGGTAGCAAGTTTTGTTGTCCCCGCATCTCACTCAGGCGATCTACGGGGAAGCCTTGGGCATGGTGTGATGGGAATGATGCCTGGAAAATTGCAGAGGGTGGGAATACAGGTTATAGATGTATAATAAGAGGTGTTGAACATTTCTGAACTTTTGTGTGGAAGGAGGATAAATGATTGGACATATTGCTGATAGAGGTAGCAATGGGAGAATTGGCCACTCTGCCCGACGCTCTGATCAGCCAGCAAAAGTGATATTGGGTTGATGAAAACTGCGGCTGCAGTAATCCTAACTCCAAAGGTTTTTCCTGTCCACACAAAAGGCAATTTTTCCCTGAAACCAAGGGAACAAAAGTGGAAATACAATGTGGTACAAGGGAAGGTACCCTGTGGTTAGGCTCAGATTCTAACCCAATTCTGTCTAGCAGTTTTGTTCATCCCCAGGTATCGCATCAGAAAGTGGAAGACCCATCCTTGTGGAATCAGGAGATTGAATCTGGATAAAGGTGCACAAAAAGGAAAAACTGAAGGACCTTACCAGGCACTCTTAACCGCACCGACCGCTGTCAAAGTCAGTAAGCAAACATCCAGACCCTGATATCCCCGATGGCAACAGAGTGTCCCCAAAATCATTAGACTAGAAAACAAATCTATGTGAGTGAGTGTTGTGAATGGAGGAACATCTTTTCTTTTAAATAAAGGGATTTACATCCTGGAAGGAGAGACCACCTCCCTCCTATAAGAGGTGAAAGTAACACTGTG
>BLSH010366123.1:833211-856086 GCA_018402905.1 Glandirana rugosa
CACACCACCACCTATTTAGGGACTTCTAATATGTCTCTATACTCCTGATGAAAACGTGAGACTTAAAAAATAGTGACTAGGGGACAGTATACGAGGAAATACGACCGTAGTAAAATTTACTACAAAAGAGGATAACAAGTGACTGTCTGCGTCGAGTAGTACTGCACACCCAAATACGAGCAGGGTGATCCTCAATTGATCCGTCCCTTTTCTTTGTCGACCGGGGAGGGTACCCCCGGACAACCCAATGGTCACTCCGGACGACAAGACTGACCGAACGTCACTGGGACACAGAAAATTCCTAGGTCAAACTCTTATTAGAAGTCTCATATTATTTGGAATATTATTAACTTTGTATAATTGTTAACCTATAAGGTGATGTGTTGCAGAATATCATTAACTTTGTAACGCCCTTTATAATGACTATAAGATGGTTGACCCAAACAATACAAGTCAGAATGATCTTGGCATCCAAACTGTCTGTCTGTGTGAATTTTTCATAACGCTAAGATTATTCTCAAACTGGATCCTTAAAAGACACAGGGTCACTGCAAGCCAGTCAGAACAGCAGGCCTCACTGGTAACCCAACAGGCCCCCATGGGAGGGGCCAGCTGTTTCTTTTCCCTGCCTAGTTAACTCCTAGTGGGACGAGCATAAACCCACACGTCATGATGAGCTGCGTCTGTCAGTGAACAATAGGAGAAAACATCATTTAAAATGATGCCAGCATAAAGGAGCATATGACAGGGGATCAGTGATAAAAAATTCAGAGTGCAAAAGTAGTCCTCATATCTCTGTATAATCTTCAGGGATTTATCCACCACCACACCACATGAGACTTGGGGCTCTCCCCCTATATGGAGGGACTCACCAGATGATACAAGCTATAACACCCATGATCTTATATCTATAGATCTCTCCGGGACGCTGCGGTTCACAGGCATAAGCCCTTCGCTCCTTATCACCATAACACGCCTCCACCATCAATGCCTTTTAGATAACCTGTGTTCCATATTAGTACCATGGCTTCTGTTAGCTCCGTACAGTGAAAATTCCCGTACTCACCTGTTACCTGGTATTGAATTTTATTTGTGGTAGTGTTCTCATTCATTATTGGCAGCAGCTGAGGCTGTTATAGCCACAAGTTGTTGGGTTGGTTTACTTTTATTAGCGTCCGCCTAGTGCTGATTGCCATATTAATCACCCCTTAAGGGGGTATTAACTTGGTTGCTGTTAGTTTATACTGCTATATATCTTTGGTAAAAATAACCCAAATGAGTGAATATTATTTGGGCTTTTAAAGTCATAGAGTCTACAATCTATGGTGCCAATCACTGAAAATTGATCACACCTGATGCGCTGACGGCCTCTCTCATTTCTTGAGGCCCTAACAAGACAGAAAATTGCAAATACCCCCCAAATGACCACTTTTTGGAAAGTAGACAGTCCAACGTATTCAGTAAGAGACATGGCGAGTTTTTTGAAGTTGTAATTTTTTCCCACAATTCTCTGCAAAATGAAGATTTTTTTTTTTTTTCACAAAATTGTCATATTAACAGATTCCTCACACCCAGCATATGCATACCACAAATTACACCCCAAAACACATTCTGCTTCTCCTCCCGAGTATGGGGATACCACGTGTGAGACTTTTACACAGCCTGGCCACATACAGAGGCTTAACATGCAGGGAGCACCATAAGGCGTTCCAAGGACATACATTACACATATAATTTCCTGACTACCTCTTGCACTTTTGAAGGTCCTGGAGCACCAGGGCAATGAAAACGCCCAAAAAATGACCCCATTTTGGAAAGCAAACACCCCAACGTATATTCTATGAGGCATAATGAGTCTTTTGAACAGTTCATTTTTTCCACAAGTTTTTTTTTTTTTTACACAAGGTTGTCCATTTATACAATATTTCTAACACACAGCATGTACCTAGCAAAAATTTCACCCTAAAATATATTCTGCTACTCGTTCAGAATATGGCGATACCACGTGTGACACTTTTACACAGCCTGGCCACATACAGAGGACCAACATGCAGGGTGCACCATCAGGCGTTCTAGGGGCATACATTTCAAATCTAATTTGACTACCTATTACATTACTGTGAGGCACTGTGGTGGCATAAATGGGCACTGTAGTGGCACTGGTGGGTGCTGTAGTGGCATGGATGTGTCATGGATGAGAACTGATGTGGTATGGATGAGCATGAATGAGACATAAATTAGCACGAATGGGGGTGGATACGCCGTAGATGGGGATGACTGAGCATGGATGGATGGCCGAGCATGGATGGATGGCCGAGCACGGATGCATGGGCAAGCACGGATGCATGGGCAAGCACGGATGCATAGGCGAGCACGGATGCATGGGCGAGCACGGATGCATGGGCGAGCACTGATCGGCTGGATTGGTGAGCACAGATGAGGCTGCATGGGTGAGCATGAATGCATTGGTGACCATGGATGCATGGCGGAGCACAGATGGATGGCGGAGCACAGATGGATGGTGGAGCACAGATGGATGGCGGAGCACAGATGGATGGCGGAGCACAGATGGATGGCGGAGCACAGATGGATGGCGGAGCACAGATGGATGGCGGAGCACAGATGGATGGCGGAGCACGCATGCATGGGTGAGCACAGATGGATGCCAGAGCAGGGATGCATGGGTGAGCAGGGATGCATGGGTGAGCAGGGATGCATGGGTGAGCAGGGATGCATGGGTGAGCAGGGATGCATGGGTGAGCACGGATGCATGGGTGAGCACGGATGCATGGGTGAGCACGGATGCATGGGTGAGGCTGGATGGGTGAGCACGGATGCATGGGTGAGCATGCATGCATGGGTGAGCACGGATGCATGGGTGAGCACGGATGCATGGGTGAGCACGGATGCATGGGTGAGCACGGATGCATGGGTGAGGCTGGATGAGTGAGCACGGATGAGGCTGGATGGGTGAGCACGATTTGATTGGTGAGCACGGATGCATGGGTGAGCACGGCTGCATGGGTGAGCGATGAGTGAGCACGGATGAAGGATGAGTGAGCACGTATGGGTGACCACGGATGCATGGGTGACAGATGAGTGAGCACGGATGGGTGCGCATGGGTGACGGATGAGTGAGCACGGATGCATGGGTGACGGATGGGTGGGCATGGACGGAAAGGTGAGCACAGATGCATGGGTGAGCACGGATTGTCAGAACTACGATAAAATATATATATCTTAACCATGCATACAAATATATGTCTAGATACAGAATGTGTTTTAATCATAGTATCCGCAAGCGTGATATTCATATTCAATCATTTTATGCAGAATTTTACCCTTCTATCATACTGGTGAACATCACTTTTAAAGATTAGAAGATACATTTACAATAAAATAGTCAGAGAGCACAAAAATATAACATTTTCTAAGGGTCTTTTCACACCAGCGGAGCCCGTTTTGACAGGCTCCGCTGCTCAGCGTTGATCCGTCAGTTTATCCCCGCTGAGCCGGCGGATGACAGGACAGTCTCTGCACAGAGTGACCTGTCAGAGCTCCATTCTCCTCTATGGAGAATCGGATGAACACGGACCATCTGTCTGTGTTCATCCGATCCACCAGACGGATGGAAAAAAGGGATTTTATTAAAACTTACCGTAAAATCCTTTTCTCTGAGTTCACTGACAGACGCAGCTCTCCATTACGTGTGGGGTTTATGCTGGTCTCACTAGGAGTTTACTAGGCAGGGAAAAGAAACAGCTGGCCCCTCACATGGGGCCGTCCTCTCTTCCCACATAAACCCCCTCCATAGCATAGCTCACCAGTTCGTACACAAGCCATACAAGAACAAAGCACAGAGGGGTGGGTGCTGTGTCTGTCAGTGAACTCGGAGAAAAGGATTTTACGGTAAGTTTTAATAAAATCCCTTTTTCTCCTATCGTTCACTGACAGACGCAGCTCTCCATTACGTGTGGGGATGTCCCAAGCTGTGTCAAAAAGAGGGGTGGGCAAACGCTAACAACAGTACCCAACAGAACCTCTAAAGAGGCGCCAGACGCCAGTGAAAGTGTGTACCGAGGCCCAAGTGGCCGCCTTGCACACCTGTGACACCGAGGCCTGGTGTCTAAAAGCCCAGGAAGTGCTAACAGCCCGGGTAGAATGAGCCGTGACCAGAAAAGGGGGAACCTTGCCCCGAACAGAATATGCATGGGTCACGGTCTGTCTGATCCAACGAGAGATCGTAGCCGACGAGGCCGCCAAACCTTTGCGCACCAGGCAGCACAGAGAATCAGCTTTTCGAAAAGAAGCTGTAGCAGAAAAATACACTCTTAAGGCCCTCACTACGTCCAAGGCATGCAATTCAATTTATTTTGGGTGCGATGGACGAGGGCACAATGAAGGAAGCACAATATCTTCATTAATGTGAAAGGAAGAAACAACTTTCGGAAGAAAGGAAGGAGAGGGTCGCAAGACTGCCTTATCCTTATGCAGGACTAAGTAGGGAGACTTGCACGAGAGTGCTGCTATTTCAGACACCCGTCTGGCGGAGGTGATGGCTACTAGGAAAGCCACCTTCTGCGACAGCAGTTGTAAGGAAATCTCCCTGATTTTCTCATAAGGCGGCTTCTGAAGTACATAAAGCACCAAATTCAGATCCCAAGGAGCAAACAGAACCTTCACCCGAGGCGCCACATGTCATACACCTTGAACAAAGGTACGAATCCACGAGTGCGAAGCCAAAGGTCTCTGGAAAAGAACTGCCAGAGCCGATATCTGGCCCTTAAGAGTACTCAAAGCCAGTTTTTTGTTCAGGCCCTGCTGCAAAAAAAGGGATTTTATTAAAACTTACCGTAAAATCCTTTTCTCCGAGTTCACTGACAGACGCAGCTCATCATGACGTGTGGGGTTTATGCTTGTCCCACTAGGAGTTAACTAGGCAGGGAAAAGAAACAGCTGGCCCCTCCCATGGGGGCCGTCCTCTCTTCCTACATAAACCCCTTCATAGCATAGCTCTTCAGTTCGTACACAAGCTGTATCAGAACAGAGCACAGAGGGGTGGGTGCTGCGTCTGTCAGTGAACTCGGAGAAAAGGATTTTACGGTAAGTTTTAATAAAATCCCTTTTTCTCCTATCATTCACTGACAGACGCAGCTCATCATGACGTGTGGGGACGTCCCCAAGCTGTGTCAAAAAAAAGGTGTGGGTAAACGCTAACAACAGTACCCAAATGAACTGCTAAGGAGGCGCCAGACGCTCCTACACTGCCGCCTGCAAAACTTTGCGGCCAAAAGCAGCATCCGAAGATGCAAACACATCAACTTTATAAAACTTAGTGAAAGTGTGAACCGAGGCCCAAGTGGCCGCCTTGCACACCTGTGACACCGAGGCCTGGTGTCTGAAAGCCCAGGAAGTGCTAACAGCCCGGGTAGAATGAGCCGTGACCGGAAAAGGGGGAACCTTGCCCCGAACAGAATACGCATGGGTCACGGTTTTTCTAATCCAACGAGAAATCGTAGCCGACGAGGCCACAAACCCTTTGCGCGGGCCCTCTGGCAGTACAAACAAGGCATCAGCTTTTTGAAAAGAAGCTGTAGCAGCCAAGTACACCCGTTAGGCCCTCACCACGTCCAAAGCATGCAACTCAAACTCCTTTGAGTGCGGTGGGCGAGGGGCAAGGGCACAATGAAGGAAGGACAACATCTTCATTAATGTGAAAGGAAGAAACCACCTTCGGAAGGAAGGAAGGAGAGGGTCGCAAGACCGCCTTATCCTTATGCATGACTAAGTAGGGAGACTTGCACGATAGCGCTGCTAATTCCGACACCCGCCTGGCAGAAGTGATTGCAACTAAAAAGGCCACCTTCTGCGACAGCAGTTGTAAGGAAATCTCCTGGATATTCTCATAAGGTGGTTTCTGAAGAACAGAAAGCACCAAATTCAGATCCCACAGAGCCATCAGAGTCCTCACCCGAGGCGCCACGTGTCGCACACCTTGTACAAAGGTACGAATCAACGAGTGCGAAGCTAAGGGTCTCTGGAAGAGAATCGCCAGAGCCGATACCTGGCCCTTGAGAGTACTCAAAGCCAGTTTTTTGTTCATGCCCTGTTGCAAAAAAGTCAGGACCCTAGACACGACATAAGAGCGAAGTTTATAACCCTCCGCCTCACACCAAGCTATGTAAGCCTTCCAGGTGCGGTGATAAATCTTGCGATAAGTACACTTGCGAGCTTTTAACAAAGTAGAGATTACGGAGTCGGCCACTCCCCTGTGCCTTAGCACCTAGGACTCAATAGCCAAGCCGTCAAAGCCAGCGAGGGTAAAGCAGGGTGCAAGATGGGTCCCTGAGAAAGAAGATCGTCTCGCAGCGGGAGCCGCCAAGGGGCGTCTGCCACCATTTGCACCACGTCGGCGTACCAAGTGCGCCGAGGCCAATCTGGAGCCACCAGGATAATTGGTATCCCTTCCCGCCACTATCCTACGTATTATTCGCGGGAACAGTCTTATCGGAATAAAGGCGTACAGAAGACAATAACGGCCCCAGGGGGCCACCAGAGCGTCCGTGGCCACTGCCAACGGATCCTTCGTTCTGGACACAAAAGTTCTCACCTTGTGATTGAACCGGGACGCCATGAGATCCACGTCCGGCGTCCCCCATCTGCGGCAAATTTGATTGAACACCTCCGGGTGGAGGGACCACTCTCCCTGGTCCAGCATCTGAGAAAGTCCGCTGGCCAGTTCTCCACACCTGGAATGTAAATGGCTGAGATTGCCGGAAAGTGAAGTTTCGCCCAACGCAGTATCAGAGCTGCCTCCGCTGCAGCTGCTGGACTCCTTGTGCCGCCCTGATGGTTCACATACGCCACTGCTGTGGCATTGTCCAATTGAATTTGAATCGGACGCCCCTGCAATCTCACTGTCCAGTGAAAAAGGCATAATCTGATTGCTCTCACCTCCAGAACGTTGATGGGGAGGCGAGCTTCTTGTGCCGACCAACTGCCCTGGGCAGAAACTGCCCCAGGATCCCTCCCCAGCCCAAAAGACTAGCATCCATGGTGATGATCACCCACTGAAGGGGTAGGAACGTCTTCCCCTGAGTTAGGGCCGAGTCCCGAAGCCACCAGGTCAGAGACGCCCTGGTCTGGGAGCTCAGATGGATCAGAAGGTCCAACGACCGAGGGGACCTGTCCCACCGAACCAGAATCGCTCACTGAAGGAGAGGAGTGTGACTCTGGGCGAATGGTATCGCCTCGACCGGCTAGACCATGAGCCCCAGCACCCGCATACAGAACCGTAATGAAGACTGACGGTGCGACAAAAGAGTGCGCACTGCGGACTGCAGACACAGCAACTTGGCCGGGGGGAGGAACACCCTCGCCTGCTCTGTGTCTAGAATTAGACCCAGATACTCCAGGCGACGGGATGGAGACACAGACAACTTCTGCAGGTTCACTAACCAGCCAAAGTCCAGCAGTGAAGTCATTGTGATTCACACATTCTCTTCCAGAGCCGAGGCGGACTCCGCTCGCAGGAGCAGATCGTCCAGGTATGCCACTACCGCAATGCCTCTCTGTCGCAGCAACGCCAACACCGGGGCTAGCAGTTTTGTGAAAACTAGAGGTGCTGAGGCCAGGCCGAAGGGGAGTGCCACAAATTGAAAATGGAGGTCTCCCACCGCAAATCGCAGGAAGCACTGATGTCGTGGATGAATGGGTACATGGAGGTACGCATCCCTGATGTCCAGGGATGCCAAAAACTCCCCCTGATGAAGGGCGGCCACGACCGAGCGGATAAATTCCATCCGGAATTTCCGCGCCCTGACATACCGGTTCAGGGCCTTCAGGTCCAGTACGGGCCGAACCACCTCCCTTTTTAGGGAACCACGAAAAGATTTGAGTAGAACCCTCGAAACCTCTCTTCTGGGGGCACTGGCACGATCACCCCCTGGTCTGAGAGCGCTTGTACAGCCCCAAAAAGGGCCTCCCGGCGTTCCTGCGGGAGCCCTGAATTTGCTGGGAAGAACCTGTCTGGGGGCAGAGTGATGAACTCTATCCTGTACCCGGTGGACACCACTTCCCGGACCCAGCGGTCGGAAATGTGAGCCAGCCACCGGTCTGCGAACCCCAGAAGACGTCCCCCCACCCGAGACCCGGGTGGGGGCAACCCATCAGGCTGAGGAGGACTTGTCTTCCGCCTTTTCGGTTTTGCGCTGCCACTGCCGTCTTCCGGCCCCTGCAGCGACCTTACCGGGGCGGGTCCCTTTACCTGTTGCGCCCAGGGCGCGAAAAAACTTCTGACACGAAGGAGGGGGCCCCTGTCTACGGCGAAACTCACGCCTGCGGGGCTCCGGAAGGAAGGTACTCTTACCTCCCATGAAGTCCTTAATAATCTCATCCAAATGTGGACCAAATAGACGTCCACCCTGAAAAGGGAGGTCAGCAAGACCTTTTTTGGAAGTGTGGTCAACGGACCAAGAACGCAACCAAAGTATCCATCTGAGTATGACGGCAAAAACCGTTAAATAAAAAGAATGGTCACAAACAGGACAGCAATTCCCCTGAAGGGAAGCCAGGTCAACTCCTAGCAAACTAGGCATTCAAACTGAAGAGCTATGCTATGAGGGGGTTTATGTAGCAAGAGAGGACGGCCCCCATGGGAGGGGCCAGCTGTTTCTTTTCCCTGCCTAGTTAACTCCTAGTGGGACAAGCATAAACCCCACACGTCATGATGAGCTGCGTCTGTCAGTGAACGATAGGAGAAAAGTTAGGACCCTGGATACCACATAAGAGCGAGGGTTATGACCCTCCGCCTCGCACCAAGCTATATAAGCCTTCCTGGTGCGGTGGTAAATCTTGCGAGAAGTACACTTGCGAGCCTTCAACAAAGTAGGAATCACTGACTCAGCGACTCCCCTGTCTCTTAGCACCTGGGACTCCATAGCCAAGCCGTCAAAGCAAGCGAGGGTAAAGCAGGGTGCAAGATGGGCCCCTGAGACAGAAGATCGTCTCTCAGCGGGAGCCGCCAGGGGGCGTCTGTCACCATTTGCACCACATCGGCGTACAAAGTGTGCCGAGGCCAATCCGGAGCCACCAGGATTATTGGTATTCCCTCCGCCACTATCCTGCGGATCAAGCGCGGTAACAGTTTTATCGGAGGGAAGGCAGAAGTCGGTAACATCCCCAGGAGGCCACCAGAGCGTCCGTGGCCACCGCCAACAAATCCTTCATTCTGGACACAAAGGTCTCCATCTTGTGATTGAACCGAGACGCCATGAGATCCACGTCCAGCGTCCCCCATCTGCGGCAAATCTGGTTGAACACCTCCGGGTGGAGGGACCACTCTCCCTGCTCCAGCGTCTGGCAACTGAGAAAATCCGCCTGCCAGTTCTCCACACGTGGAATGTAAATGGCGGAGATTGCCAGAACATGACGTTCCACCCAACACAGTATCAGAGCTGCCTCCGCCACAGCTGCTGGACTTCTTGTGCCGCCCTGATGGTTCACATACGCCACTGCTGTGGCATTGTCCGACTGAATTCGGACTGGACGGTCCTGCAATCTCACTGTCCAGTGAGATAGGCATAATCTGATTGCTCTCAGTTCCAGTACATTGATGGGGAGGCGAGCCTCCTGTGCCGACCAACGGCCCTGGGCAGACAGCTGTCCCAGGATCCCTCCCCAGCCTGAAAGACTGGCATCCGTGGTGATGATCACCCACTGGAGGGGCAGAAACGACTTCCCTTGAGTCAGGGCCGAGTCCCGAAGCCACCAGGTCCGAGACGCCCTGGTCTGTGAGCTCAGATGAATCAGAAGGTCCAAGGACCGAGGTGACCTGTCCCACCAAGCCAGAATTGCTTGCTGAAGGAGACGAGTGTGACTCTGGGCAAATGGTATCGCCTCGAAAGACGAGACCATGAGCCCCAGCACCCGCATACAGAATCGTAATGAAGACCGACGGTGCGACAGAAGGGTTCGCACTGCCGACTGCAGAGACAGCAGCTTGGCCGGAGGAACACCTTCGCCTGCACTGTGTCCAAAATCAGACCCAGGTACTCCAGGCGACTGGTTGGTGACACTGACGACTTCTGCAGGTTGAGTAACCAGCCGAAATCCTGCAGCGAGGTCATTGTGATCCTCCAGAGCCGAGGCGGATTCCGCTCGTCTAGGTAGGCTACCACCGCAATGCCTCTCTGTCACAGCAACGCCAACACCGGGGATAGCAGTTTTGTGAAAATTTGGGGTGCTGAGGCCAGACCGAAGGGGAGTGCCATGAATTGAAAATGGAGGTCTCCCACTGCAAAGCGCAGGAAGCACTGATGCCGTGGACAAATGGGTACATGGAGGTAAGCATCCCTGATGTCCAGGGACGCCAGAATCTCCCCCTGATGGAGGGCTGCCACAACCGAGAGGATAGATTCCATCCGGAACTTCCGCGCCCTGACATACCGGTTCAGGGCCTTTAGGTCCAGTACTGGCCGAACCCCCCCCCCCCCTTTTTGGGAACCACAAACCGATTCGAATAGAAACCTCTCTTCTGGAGGCACTGGCACAATCACTCCCTGGTCTGAAAGTGCTTGAACAGCCCCGAAAAAGGGCCTCCCGGCGATCCCGCGGGAGCGCCAAGTTTGATGGGAAGAACCTGTCCGGGGGTAGAGTGTTGAACTCTATCCTGTACCCGGCGGACACCACTTCCCGGAGCCAACGATCGAGAATGTGAGCCAGCCACCGGTCTGCGAACCCCAGAACCCGGGTGGGGGCAACCCATCAGGCTGAGGAGGGCTTGTCTTCCACCTTTTCGGTTTTGCACTGCCACTGCCTCTTACCGGCCCCTGCAGCGACCTTACCGGGACGGGTCCCCTTACCTGTTGCGCTCGGGGTGCGAAAAAACCTTTTCTGACCCGAGGGAGGGGGCACCTGTCTACGGCGAAACTCGCGCCTCCGGAAGAAAAGTACTCTTGCCTCCCGTAAAGTCTTTTATGATCTCATCCAAATGTGGACCAAATAGACGTCCACCCTGAAAGGGGAGGTCAGCAAGACATTTTTTGGAAGCATGGTCGCCAGACCAAGAACGCAACCAGAGTATCCTTCTGAGGAGAACGGCACAAATCGCTATCCTGGATAACATCGGCAGTAAATCAACGGCCGCATCACAAAGGTACTTGAACCCTTGGAGCAAAAACTCAGCCCTCTGCAGAGCATCCATCAGTCGGCCGCATTCCAGATCGGACTTAAGCTCCGCCATACGCTCAGACAGATGTTGAGCCGCCATGGCGGACGCCAGGGCTGGCCGCACAGCAGAACCTGCCACCAGGAAAAGCGACTTTAAAAGCTCCTGTTTTTCTATCAGTGGGGTCCTTGAAAGAAGGAGACCCTTCCAGAGGAATAGTCGTCGCCTTACTAAGGCGGGCTATCAGTGGGTCCACCGAAGGCAATTCCCATTTTTTCAAAAAGCTTTCCTCCAAGGGATAGCGAGCAGCGAAACGTTTTGCCATTCACGGTAAAGAAAACTATCAAAGAATTGATCGTAGAAGTCTGCGATTCACAATCCTGGCTCAATCGCAGCGTAGTGCGAATGCCAGTGATAATGGCGGCGACCAACGCTTTTTCGCGCGCAGCTGCCACCCCTGATCCTATTCACCGTCCGATGGGCCCAGTTCCCCATCAGATAGGTCCACAGGGGTCCCTGAGACCCCAGAGGCCACTTCCGGATCCGAATCATCCCCCGATGAATAAGGGGGGGCGCTTCTTGGAGGCCTGTTGGGCGACCTCCGCCCGGGGAAGAAATTCACTAAAGACCGCCCGTAACTGGTCCAAAAAAGCCCCTTGCGCAGATTGCGCCGCCGCTGATGCCTCCTCAGCAGGTTCAGCAGCGCAATCTGCCCCCGGACCCCTCAGAGTGACACACCGTGGTACTAAAGAGGATGAGGCACCCCCACACTGCCGCACACCACCACCCCACAGCGCCCCAGGAAACCCAGGAGGACTGCACCCGCCGCCACAGGGGAGCCCAGCTGTTACTTGCTGTTTGTTTGCTGCCAGTAACCCCAGAGGACCGTCAGAAGAGCCGCGCCGTCCGATCACCACCGCTCCACAGAGAAGGGAAAACGCTGTACACACGTTTTTTGCAGAGACATGTGGTCAAAATGGCCGTCGTTAGACACTAGAGGCCGAAACCCCCTGTACAGAGACTTGCAGTACCACGAACGGGCGCTCTGAGCGCTAGAGGGAAAGCCCCATAGGCCAGATATGTCTGCGGCTACGGCAAAATGGTGGCGGTCCGCCGCAAAATGGCGCGACAATGAAAATGACGGCGCAGACGGACGGGGTGCGGTGCGGGGGTAGGGTGGGTGAAGGGGGGGCAGGAGCTCCACGCGCCACTGCCGGCGGTTACCCAGACAAAAAAGAAAAAAATATTTTTTTTTTCGTCGGCCCCCCTTCCGCCCCTGAAAGGGGGGGGGGGAGGGAGGGTGGAACTCTCACTCACCACTCCGCGAGCGCCATGGGTAGCCACCCAGTCGCAGACTTTCCGCCCCTGCCTGGACAGCACGCTGCAGGCCAGAATTTGTCCTACCGAATTGCATCCGGGCTGGGCGTAGGTGAGGATCACCCCAGGCCACCCGCACGGAACAGGCACTATGCGGCAAGTCCCCAGACTTGGGGACTGGCTCGCATCAGTCGGCCAGTTTGGGGAAAGTACAGAGCCCATGGACTCTCCATGCCCCGACCGGCTTCTTGATAGTAAATCATCTTGATAGAAGACAAGAAAAAAAAAATAAAAAGAATGGTCACAAACAGGACCGCAATTCCCCTAAAGGGAAGCCAGGTCAACTCCTTGCAAACTAGGCATTTAGACTGGTGAGCTATGCTATGGAGGGGGTTTATGTGGAAAGAAAGGACGGCCCCAGCTGTTTCTTTTCCCTGCCTAGTTAACTCCTAGTGAGACCAGCATAAACCCCACACGTAATGGAAAGCTGCGTCTGTCAGTGAACGATAGGAGAAATAGGGTTTCCATCCGTCTGTTTTTGGCAGATCGGAGCGGATCGGGTGTCAGCGGACATGTCACCGCTGACATCCGTCACTCCATAGAGAACAATGGAGCGTCCGTTCGGGTCCGCCTGAAAAACTGACAGGCGGACCCGAATGATCCGCCTGTGTGAAAAGGGGCCTTAGAAATACTTAGAAAATAGTTTAGATTAAAACATTTCTGCTGAAAGATGATCCAGGTGGTTCTAGGGGCAGTGACAATTTTCTCAAAAGGGACGTCCTGGCCAGGTGGAGATTAAACCCTCAACCAATTAAATTGACATCCCTCCTTATGGGCCAGGTTAGGAAAATTTTTATGAGTATTGTATTGGACGAAATAAAAGGTCAGAGACAAATTCCCAATGGATGGTCGGATACACACCCCAACAGACATCCGGTCCATCACATTCACACTTCTATCCATTCATATACCCTCCACGCTCATAATGGCTCCTTTACACTTCCTGCTTTGAAACTCTAAGGACTCAAAACGCCACCCCGTCTTGGAAGTTGCAGCCATATTGAACTTTGGTAACTATCACAATAGACCAGTAACTACTTTTAAAAGTGTAAATATATCGACTAGTTTTACCTTGATTTGAAATGTTTTTGCAAATATGAATTATTGAACTATTGTTTATTATTAAGTACAGTCATATAAGTACTTCTCTCGAATTTGTAACACATGGTAGATATTTCTCTAAAACGTACATTCATTTTTATTACTCTATTTTTTGTAGTTTTATCCTCTTGACATAGCAGACTTCCAATTGTTATTTCACGATATTGATTACTTACCTGCAGTAAAGGTTAAACTTGTGAAATATTGATGCTCTGTTTGTCATTTTTTGGTTATGAATTTTATAGAGAGGGCTTACAAACTTTGTGTATTTAAAGAGTATTAATATTCCGCATTAGTGGGTATTTCAGTCATCTAAAATTTTATGTAGTATTGTTTGTGTCCACCTATATATAATGATGTTTGTATGAATACATGTCTGACTAATAAATATCCAATTTTTTTTAGTCTGCGTTCATATTGGTTGAATCCAGTATGTTAAAGATACTCTCCTATAAAAAGAACTTATACATAAATACCGTGCAGGAAAAAGTTTCCTCATAAGCATGACAGGATGCATGGGTGACGGATGGGTGAGCACGGATGCATGGGTGACGGATGGGTGGGCACGGATGTGTGAGCATGGATGAGGCTGCATGGGTGAATGAGGTGGTCCCTGCCTGGCACATAGCGGTGCTGTGGGCACTTCAGACCCTGCCCACAGCACCGCTGCATCTCCTCTCTCCCCCCTCTCCTGTTACACTGCACCTATCGGTGCGGAGAGGGGAGAGACAAGCCGGATATCCCCCGGCTTGTTTACAACGTGATCGCTCCGTCAAATGACGGATCGATCACTTGTAAACGGCCACTGCGAGTGGCCATTTACCGTGATCAGTGATGCGACGGGTCTCACAGAGCAGGCGGTCACGGATGCTCCCAGGTGCGGGCCCCAGGGGGCGCGATTCTGGGAGGACGTTCTAGTACGCCCTCCCAGAACAATGGATCTACCTTGCAGCCGTGTAATTACATTACACAGTCGGCAAGTGGTTAAAGGAGTTGCAGGAATATCTGGCAAGTAATAGCTGTGTGGTATATGTGACAATAATATCCAGTATTCTTCATATGTCTGGGCTATGGGGTAGAGTGGCAAGACGGAAGCCTTTTCCTACGAAGAAAAACATCCAAGCCCGGCTACATTTTGCAAAAAAACACATCTGAAGTCTCCCAAAAGCATGTGGGAAAATGTGACCAGCGCCCCCTAACTTACTCACAGCTGAGCAGCCAGACAATAACTCCAATGTTACATCAGGGTTATAGGCTGGATAGAAAGGGTGACACTAAAACCTGTTAAGGGGGAAACTCTTTAATATGCCTAATGCATCATGACTGCAGCATGTAAAACGCCCCCATCTGCTGCCTAACAGAGCTTAAGGGTGGCCGTTGGTGGGTGGCAAAAACATGTCTCTACTGCAAATTTTTACCACCCAACTGCACATCTAAATGAAGCCTAAAAAAGGTGAAAGTAGTATTCCAATGCTGCTGATCTTCTGCTGCCTCTTTGCAGTCACTTCTTGCCTACATGCTTGTCCCCCATGGTGACTTTTCAGTCACCATGAAATACTGGAGCCCAGCTGCACATGAAGAGTTGTAATTGTTGACAATACACAGTGTGCTGTAAGGTGGGGGAGGGGCGATGAGGCAGCTGGATATGCAGAAGAGTCTTTTTCTATGTCCTCTGATAAAGCCCTGTGTATTGTCAACAATTACAACTCTTCATGTGCAGCTGGGCTGCATGATTCTGGCTAAAACAAGAATCACAATTTTGTTGCTTAGAATAAAGATCACAATTTTCAGGGTGTAACATCATAAGAAAATAATAATAAAAAAAAAGCTTACTTTTAATACCTTTACTTTTTTTTTTTTGTAATTCATTAAAGTTTTTTTTTTTTTTTTTTTGAAAAAATGCAAAGGATTTTTTGACTTACCGTACAATCCTTTTCTCTGAGTTCATTGAGGGACGCAGCCTCTATTCTTGACATGTGGGATTTATGCAGCTTTCACTAGGAGTGGACTAGGCAGAACGAAGTTCAGCTCAAAGCAGACACAGCCCCTCCCAGGGGGCAGTCCTCACTTGGCATAATCCTTCCAGTCCTGCTCAGCAACTCAGTTCGTAGCAAGCAGTACAAACTCAACAGAAGAGGGGTGGGTGCTGCATCCGTCAATGAACTCACAGAAAAGGATTTTACGGTAAGTCAAAAAATCCTATTTTCTCAATCGTTCATTGACGGACGCAGCCTCTTTTTCTTGACATGTGGGGATGTCCCAAAGCAGTGACACAACAAGGGGTGGGCAACAAAAACAACAGTACCCAACAAGAGTTCGCCGGGAAGTGCCAGACGCGCCTCACACCACCGCCTGCAAAACTTTGTGGCCAAAAGCAGCATCAGAAGCTGCAACATCAACTCTGTAAAACTTAGAAAAAAGTGTGCACCGAGGTCCAAGTGGCTGCCTTGCACACCTGAGAAACCGACGCCTGATGTCGGAAAGCCCAGGAAGTAGTAATCGCCCTGGTAGTGTGAGGCGTGAGACAGGAAGAGGGGCTCCTGGCCCCGAATAGCATACGCACGGGTCACCGTCTGTCGTATCCAATGGGAAATGGTGGCCGACGAGGCCGCCATCCCCTTGCGCGGGACATCCACCAAGACAAAAACGCATCGGACCTCCGAAACGAGGCTGTGGCTGTCAAATACACCCACAGAGCCCTAAGCACATCCAGGGAATGCAAAGCAACTTCCTTAGGATGAGACGGGTGCGGACACCGTGAAGGGAGGACAATGTCCTCATTGATATGAAACGAAGAGACCACCTTCGGTAAGAAGGAGGGAGAGGGGCACAAAACCTTGTCCCTGTGTATGACCAAGTACGGGGACCTACAGGACAGAGCCGCCAGCTCGGACAGCCGCCTGGCGGATGTAATAGCCACCAGAAAGGCCACTTTCTGTGAGAGCATTTGCAGGCAAATATCCCTGATATTTTCAAAAGGCGGCTTCTGGAACACAGAAAGGACCAGATTAAGGTCCCAAGGCACCAAAGGCGACCGTACCTGGGGAGAGACATGACGAACTCCCTGAACAAAGGTACGAATCAGGGAATGCGTCGCCAAAGGACGCTGAAAAAGAATCGCCAGGACAGAAATCTGCCCCTTAAGCGTGCTCAATGCCAACTTGTGATCTAGGCCTTGCTGAAGGAAGGCCAACACCCGAACCACTGAAAAAGAACGGGGGTTCCACCCCGCCGCCCCGCACCAGGCAATGTAAGCCTTCCAAGTGCAGTGGTAGATCTTCCGCGAAGTGGCCTTAGGTGCCTTGAGCATAGTGGGAATGACAGACTCAGAGAGTCCCCTATCTTAACAACTGGGACTCAATAGCCAGGCTGTTAAAGCCAGCGAGGGTAAAGCAGGGTGCAAGATGGGTCCCTGTGAGAGTAGGTCCTCGCGAAGCGGGAGCCGCCAGGGAACATCGACCACCATCCGCACCACGACGGCGTACCAAGGACGCCGAGGCCAATCTGGCACTACCAGAATGGTTGGGATCCCTTCCGCCTCTATCCTGCGAAGCAGGCGTGGGAGTAGCGGAAGTGGAGGGAAGGCATACAGCAGCCGGTACCGAGACCACAAAGCCACAAGGGCATCTACTGCGTCTGCCAGCGGATCCCTTGTTCTGCTCACGAAGGCGTGCACCTTCCGATTGAACCAGCATGCCAGTAGGTCCACGTCTGGAGTGCCCCACTTTTGACAAAGCTGGCGGAACACCTCCAGATGCAGGGGCCACTCTCACTGAGCAAGCTTCTGGTGACTGAGATAGTCCGCCTGCCAATCCTCGATGCCCGGGATGTGAACGGCGGAGATTGCCGGCACGTGAAGCTCTGCCCACCGCAGAATGTGGGCCACTTCCGCGCTTCTCGTTCCGCCCTGATGGTTCATGCAAGCCACAGCCGTGGCATTGTCTGACTGGACCCGAACAAGACGCCTGTGCAACCTCCCCGACCAGTGGGAGAGGCAAAGCCTGACCGCTCGCAGCTCCAGCACGTTGATCGGGAAACAGGACTATTCCTGAGACCAGCGACCTGGGTCGACAACCTCCCCAGGACCCCTCCCCAGTCGTATAAGCTGGCATCTGTCATGATCACCGTCCAGTCCATGGGAAGAAACGACTTTGCCCGCTCCAAGGTCGGGGCCCGTAGCCACCAGGTGAGGGAGCCTCAAGTCCGGTGATCCAAACTGATCACCCGATACAGGGATAGCGGAGAACTGTCCCAAAGCAGCAGGATGGCCCGCTGCAGGGGCTGGGTGTGGCTCTGTGCATAAGGCACCGCCTTGAAGGAGGAGACCATCAGCCCCAACACCCGCATGCAAAATCTGAGAGAGGACCACCACTGGGACAGCGGGGTCCGCACCGCAACTTGGGAGCGTCAAGGCCTTGGTGGAAGGGAGAAACACCTTCGCCCGTTCCGTGTCTAGGACCAAGCCAGTTAACACCGACTTCAGAAGGTTGATCACCCAGCCGAAGTCCCGCAGGAAACCAAGGGTGATGTCCATGCTGTCCGACAGGGCTGAGGCCGACTCCGCCCGCAGGAGTAGGTCATCGAGATATGCCACTAATGCTATGCCCCTCTGCCTCAGCAGAGCCAGCACTGGGGCTAGGAGCTTGGGGAAAACCCATGGGGCCGAGGCCAGACCGAACGAGAGGGCCACAAACTGGTAGCGGAGATCCCCCACTGCAAAGCGCAGGGAACGCTGGTGGTGCACGCATATGGGCACGTGTAAATACGCATCTTTGATGTCCAGGGAGGCCAAGAAGCCTCCCTGCCAAAGCGCCGCCACCACAGAGCAGACAGATTCCATTCTGAATTTCCGCGCCCTCACAAAGAAGTTGAGGGCCTTCAGGTCCAGGACAGGCTTGACCCCATCTTTTTTCGGAACTACAAAAAGATTGGAATAAAAACCGCTGAAACGTTCCGCAGAAGGAACCGGGATAATCACCCCCTGATGGAGCAGGACATGAACGGCCTCGAACAGGGCCTGCAACCATTCCGGGGGAAGCCTCCGATTGGAGGCGAAGAACCTGTCCGGGGGTTGGGTACGGAACGCCATCTTGTACCCGGACGAAACCACCTCGCGCACCCAGAGATCCGAGATGCGCGAGGTCCACCGGTCCGCGAACCATGAAAACCGTCCCCCCACCCGAACCGCGGATGGGGGCGACCCATCATGCGGCAGAGGACTTCTCCTCCACCTTTTCGGACTTACGCTGCCAGGGACGCTTCTGGCCCCCCGCAGGGGCCTTGGCGGGCTGAGAGACCTTGTTCGCGGCACGTGGCGCATGAAAAAAACCTCTTTTGAGAAGAGAAGGAAGGGCCAGCCCTGCGTCGGGGCTCCTTGTCCCTTCTGGGCTCCGAAAGGAAAGTGCCCTTTCCCCCAGTGTAATCCTTGATGATCTCGTCAAGGGAAGCCCCAAAGAGGCAACCCCTTTCAAAGGGCAGGTCCGTCAGGCCCTTCTTTGACGCCTGGTCTCCTGACCAGCATCTAAGCCAAAGCAGACGTCTGATGACGATTGCAAGCATGGACAGTTTGGACAGCATGGGGGCCATGTCAAGGGCCCCATTCACATAGATACTTAAGGCCCTGGATCAGCTGGTCTACCATCTGCACAGGTTCCGGAGGAGCCTGGAGAGTCACCAAAGCCTTGGGCAAAATGGTCGCCCACTCCATAAGCGCCTGTGCCACCAGCGTCAGCTGCATAGCCGACCCTGCAACCAGGAACATAGCCTTGGACACCGCCTCAGTTCTCCTGTCGGCCGGGTCCTTAAAGGATGGAGAGCCCTCCATCGGGATAGTGGTTGCTTTGTTCAGACGAGCCACCGACGGGTCCACCGTCGGGGACTTCCACTTCTGCAATAGGGTATCCTCAAAGGGATAGCGCACAGAAAAACGTTTAGGCATGGCGAACGGCCCCTGAGGACACCGCCACTCATTGTAAACGAGCTGATCAAAGTACGACAAATAGGAGAGCGCCTTAGGCGTCCGGGCCGGCTTATGTGACCCAAAAGCGTAGGGCAAGCCAGGAGTGGCAGCTGGGCCCAGCTTCAACATCTCGCGAACCGCTGAGACCAATGTGCCCACCAGAGCCCGTCCACGAGCCGCGGTGGCCCGACAGCTCCAGGGGGGTCCCCGACACAGTGGAGCCCCCCTTCGGCTCCGAGTCCTCCCCAGAGGACAAAGAAGGGGTGGCCATTTACTCGCCACCCTGTGGTCACAGATCGGCTCTGCCCGGGAGAAGTTTCCCTCCAGGAGGGCCGTCAAAGTGTGCAGCGGAACCACCGGTCCCAGCGCTGCCTGGTCCCCACCGGAGACCCCTGGCTGAGAAGCCCAAGCTTCGGCCACCATAGCACGCACCCCGGAAGACACCGCCGGACTTGTGCGTCCCACACCGCCCCACAGTCGCTGCCCTAGGGCCCCAGAGGTTCCCAGGAGGACTCACCCACCGCCCCAGGAGCTGCTCGTGATCCCAACGTGTCAGGAGCGTACTTCCGGCCTGTATCCATGCCACGAGAAGCAGGGCCGCCCACCCAGTCAGCAATCTAGGCCAGTATACGGCGGACCACCCAAAAATGGCCACCGTGGGCACTAGAGGCCGAACGCAGCGGCCGGCCACCACAAAATGACGGCCGTTACAACATGCGCCCGGCTACAGGAAAATGGCAGCCGTGTAAAACACGTGGTCGGCTACAGGAAAAAGGCGGCCGTATGCAACCCCCGGCCAGCTACAGGAAAGTGGCGGCAATGCACCCATGCGGCGGATACAGGGAAATGGCGGCCGCTACACGCCCGCCACCCATCCAGGGGGACCCACGCAGGCAGGGAGATCTACAGCCCTGGGTGGGGGGGAACCGGAGGATAGGCAGAATCTATACTGAGGAAAAGGGGGCGATACCACCCGCTGCCCCCCCCTTATCCCCCCACCCACACGAAGCAGTCCTGTCACCCCGCCGATTCGGGGGGCGCTACCGGCCACGCAGCACCCGTGACATGGAGTGCCCAGTCCTAGGTGCACTGGCGGGACGTTTAACCGGCCAGCCGCCTCGCACGGAACGAGGCCTGACGCGTACAGCTAAGGGTCCGCTCACATCCGTCGGCCGCGCTGGGGAGACTCCCTGGATCTAGGATATCCAGCCTGTCACCCAGCCGACTACTTGATTGTATTCTTCATCAGAATTCTTGAAAAAAGAAAAAATGAGAAAAAGAATTGGGAACCGCAGATCCCAGCAGGGAGCCAGGTCCTACTCCTTGCACTAGGCATAAAAAACTGAGTTGCTGAGCAGGGCTGGAGGGGTTATGCCAAGTGAGGACTGCCCCCTGGGAGGGGCTGTGTCTGCTTTGAGAACTTGTTATGAGGATGGGCAGCGCCTCTGAACACCAGTAGTCAGCAAATCATACGTGAGATAAGGTGCTCATATTAATTAACTAAATATAAATATACAATGAACTAAAAAAAATTGATAAAATAATCCATCATAATAAATCCATTCGCAAACAAATGATAAAGAATGTGCTCAGTGCAAAAAATTGAAAAAAACCAATATCTTAAAGCGCTTATAAAGTGTCCAAGTGCTTAAAAAGTGCTAACAAGGTGTATAACCAATCAGTCCATATTGCATTTCATAGAAAAACAACAAAAAAACCAATGAATGGATGAGTGTTAAATTAATTGCACAAAAACAATATATGAGCCAAAGCGCTTATAAAGTGTCCAAGTGCTTAAAAAGTGCTGCTGAGAGTGCATAACCAACAGATTCTTCAAAGGTGAAAAAGTGCAAACAAGGTGCTCCTTAAAGTGCTGAAAGGGTTACTCCAGGTGGAACATGCAGTCTGTGCCAAACCCCCTCTGTGCCCCCACTCACCAGAAACTATTGACCATCTGCTTTTCAGTCAGTGGTCAAAATGAGCTTGTGTCAGTGGGGAGAGGCAGCAGGTACCCGAATGCTGGATCATTGATCGAACTCTTCAGCAGTATATTGTTAGGATGCTGCCGTCCGTGAAGACGCCCAATCACGTGGCGAAACGCGTTGACATCACTTCCGGTCGCCGCAGCCGGCATCATTACCACTTCCGGTTCGGGTGGTGAGGGATAGTGGAACGCACGCCGCCGTGGATTGTACACTTCAGGCTTTTTTTATCTTCAATATTCTGTAAGTAGCTTTCCACTTGCGCAATAAACTTTACTGTTGGCGGTCTACACATGAGTTTTCCCTTTACTCTCCGAGCCTTCTAGGCACCATCCTAACAATATACTGCTGAAGAGTTCGATCAATGATCCAGCATTCGGGTACCTGCTGCCTCTCCCCACTGACACAAGCTCATTTTGACCACTGACTGAAAAGCAGATGGTCAATAGTTTCTGGCGAGTGGGGACACAGAGGGGGTTTGGCACAGACTGCATGTTCCACCTGGAGTAACCCTTTCAACACTTTAAGGAGCATCTTGTTTGCACTTTTTCACCTTTGAAGAATCTGTTGGTTATGCACTCTCAGCAGCACTTTTTTAAGCACTTGGACACTTTATAAGCGCTTTGGCTCATAAAGGGATTTTATTATAACTTACCGTAAAATCCTTTTCTCCGAGTTCACTGACAGACGCAGCTCTTCATGACTTTGTGGGTTTTAGGTTCGTCCTACTAGGAGTTAACTAGGCAGGGAAAAGAATCAGCTGGCCCCTCCCTTGGGGGCCGTCCTCTTCCTACATCAAACCCCCTCACAGAACAGCTCTTCAGTTCGTACACAAGCCGTACCAAAACAGAGCCCAGAGGGGTGGGTGCTGCGTCTGTCAGTGAACTCGGAGAAAAGGATTTTACGGTAAGTTATAATAAAATCCCTTTTTCTCCTACGTTCACTGACAGACGCAGCTCTTCATGACTTTGTGGGGACGTCCCCAAGCTGTGTCAATAAAAGAGGGGTGGGTAAACGCAAACAACTGTACCCAACTGAACCTCTGAGAAGGCGTCAGACGCGCCTACACTACCGCCTGCGGCCAAAGGCAGCATCCAAAGATGCGAACACATCGAGTTATAAAACTTATTAAAAGGGTGAACCGAGGCCCAATGGCCGCACTGCACACCTGTGACACCGAAGCCTGGTGTCTGACAACCCAGTAAGTACTAACCGCCCGGGTAGAATGAGCCGTGACCGGAAAAAGGGGGAACCTAGCCCCGAAACAGAATACACATGGGTCACGTTTT
>BLSH010366123.1:871863-894066 GCA_018402905.1 Glandirana rugosa
CCCCCCCCCCCCCCCGGCCTCACACCAGGCAATATAGGCCTTCCAGGTGTGATGATATATCTTGCGCAAAGTACACTTGCGCGCCTTAAGCATGGTAGGGATCACGGAGTCAGATGCCCCATCCCTCAACACCTGGGATTCAATAGCCAAGCCGTCAAAGCCAGCGAGGGTAAAGCAGGGTGCAGGATGGCTGTGACAGCAGATCTCCACGTAGCGGATGACGCCAGGGGGCATCTGTCACCATCCGCACCACGTCAGCGTACCAAGGGCGCCGAGGCCAATCCGGAGCTACCAGGATTGTCGGGATCCCCTCCACTTCTACCCTGCGCAGTAGCCACGGTAGGAGCTTGAGAGGAGGGAAAACGTACAGGAGCCGGTACCGACCCCAAGGCGCTACCAACGCGTCCGTGGCAGCCGCCAACGGATCACTTGTTCTGCACACGAAGGTCCGCACCTTGTCATTGAACCTGGACGCCATGAGGTCCACGTCTGGCGTGCCCCACCTTTGGCAAATCTGACAGAACACCTCTGGATGTAGGGACCATTCCCCCTGACTGAGAAAGTCCGCCTGCCAATTTTCTACGCCCGGAATGTAAATGGCGGAGATTGCCGGCCCGTGAATTTCTGCCCATCTCAGAATGCGAGCCGCTTCCACAGCTGCTACCGAGCTCCTCATTCCACCCTGATGGTTCACGTACGCCACAGCCGTGGCGTTGTCCGACTGAACCTGAACCGGGAGGCCGCGCAGCCTTACCGTCCAGTGGGAGAGGCAGAGCCTGATTGCCCTCAGCTCCAGCACATTTATCGGAAGGCGAGATTCCTGCACCGACCAACGGCCCTGAATAGACAGCTGCCCCAGGACCCCCCCAGCCCGATAGGCTGGCATCCATCGTGACTATCAACCAGTTCAGGGGAAGAAATGATTTCCCCCAACGTTAGAGCCGGGGCCCGAAGCCACCAGGTCAATGATCCTCTGGTCTGATGATCCAATCAGATCAGCTGGTCCAGGGACAACGGAGACTTGTCCCATTGTGACAGAATCGCTCGCTGTAGGAGCCGAGTGTGACTCTGGGCGTAAGGTATCGCCTCGATGGAAGAGACCATGAGCCCCAACACCCGCATACAGAACCGTAAGGAGGACCACTGGCGTGACAGCAGGGTTCGCACCGCTGCTTGCAGTGTCAGCAACTTGGCCGGAGGCAAGAACACCTTTGACTGCTCTGTGTCCAGAATCAGACCCAGATATTCCAGTCGACAGGACGGGGCCAATGTCGACTTCTGCAGGTTGATCAGCCAGCCGAAGTCTCTCAACGAGGCCATGGTGATAGCTACATTCTCCTCCAGGGCCGAAGCAGACTCCGCGTGCAAGAGTAAGTCGTCGAGGTATGCTACCACCGCAATGCCTCTCTGCCTCAAGAGCGCCAGCACCGGAGCCACCAACTTGGTGAATACCAGTGGAGCCGAGGCCACAAATTGGTAATGCAGCTCCTCTACCGCAAAGTGCAGGAAGCGCTGGTGCCGGAGACAAATGGGAACATGGAGATACGCGTCCCTGATATCCAGAGACGCCATGAAGTCCCCTTGGTGCAGGGCAGCCAGGACTGATCGGACAGATTCCATCCTAAATTTTTGTGCCCTCACAAAGTGGTTTAGCGATTTTAGGTCCAGAACTGGCCTGACCCCAGCCTTTTTGGGCACCACAAAGAGGTTTGAATAGAAGCCGCTGAACCTTTCCAGCGGAGGTACCGGCACAATCACCCCTTGTTCGGAGAGCGACTGAACAGCCCCTAGGAGAGCCTCTCGACGCCCCTGAGGGAGTCTCAAGTTCGATGGGAAGAACCTGTCTGCGGGTAGAGTGCTGAACTCTATCTTGTATCCGGAGGACACCACTTCCTGCACCCACTGGTCGGAAATGCGGGCAGTCCACCTGTCTGCGAACGCCAGAAGTCGGCCCTCCACCCGAGAATTGGGTGGGGGCAACCCATCATGCGGAAGAGGACTTTTCCTCTGTCTTTTCGCTCTTGTGCTGCCAAGGCCGCTTACCGGACCAGAGGCAGACTTGCCGGGCCTTGAGCCCTTGCTTGCTGCACCGGGCGCTTGAAAAAAACGCTTCTGACATGAAGAAGCAGGTCCCTGCTTACGGCGGAATTCTCGCCGCCTGGGATCTGGGAGAAAGGTACTCTTCCCCCCGGTGAAATCCTTAATGATTTCATCCAATTGTGCCCCAAAGAGCCAACCACCCTGAAAGGGAAGATCCAGGAGGCCCTTTTTAGACGCGTGGTCACCTGACCAACAGCGTAACTACAGCACCCGTCTGATAATGACTGCAAAAACAGACTTCTTAGACAGCATGGGAAGCAGGTCCAAAGCTGCGTCACACAGATAACGGAGAGCCTGTATTAGATGGTCCATCCGCTGTGAAGCCTCAGCCAAACACCCGCAGCTCAAGTCATTGTGCAACTCAGTCGCACGCTCCGTAAGACTGCGCTACCACGACACCAGAGCTGGTCTCATGGCTGACCCCGCCACCAAGAAAAGTGCCTTGGACACCGCCTATTGGCTGGATCCTTAAGAGGGAGACCCCTTTCAAGGGGATGGTCATTGCCTTATTCAGGCGAGCCACCGGAGGGTCCACTGCAGGGGATACCCACTTCTGCACAAAAAACTGTCCTCAAAAGGATAGTGCACAGCGAAACGTTTGGGCAATGAAAAGGAATTCTGCGGACGCTGCCATGCCTTATAGACCAGCTGGTCAAAAAATTGGTCATAGGGATATGCCCTAGGAGACCGAGACGGCTTAAAAGACCCACAAATGTAGGCCGTCTCCTGTGACTCCCCGGCCTGGTCCAGTCGCAAAGACGCACGGATATCGGTGATCAGGAAGGCCTCTCGTGCGCTACCGAGGCCCCCTGGTCTTCCTCAGCATCCGAGGGCTCCAGTTCACCATCTAAGAACTCCACATGTATCCCCGTGACCACTGAGGCCCCTTCCGGTTCAGAATCCTCCCCTGAAGGAGGGGGGGGGGGGTGGACGCTTTTTAGCCACCCCCTTAGCACGGCTCGGCACCTCCCGGGGAAAAAAAACTCACCCAATATGGACTTTAACTGATCAAGGGGAACCAGAGGGCCTAGCGCAGGTTGCGTTTCCACAGGCTCCTCCGGAGGAGAACCCGCAGTTTCAGCCACCATTCAGCCACCGGAACACAGACAGACCAACAGGTCCAGACATCCCCACAATGCAGCCCCACCACTGCCCCACAGAGCCACCGGGAAATACCCTGGAGGACTGCACCCACCGCTACCAACACCCCAGGGAGAGCTAGCTGTACTTGCTGTGTGACAAATGCCAGTCAAGCGCTGCGTCCCAGTAGGAGTGCTGCCCGCCTGTCAGGAACCTTCACCGCCACTGTGTCTTCCACGCTGTCCCAGAGAAAAAGAGGAAGAAACGGCACCAGCCGCACGTTTTCTTCACAGGCACATCAAACATGGACGCCGAGCGGTCACAAGAGGCCAAAGCCTGTCCACACAGGCCGCGACTACGGCAAAAATGGCCGCCGCTCCATCAATAGATGCCAAAATAGCCCACAAATTGGCCACAGCTACGGCAAAATGGCGGCGATCCGCCGCAAAATGGCAGCGGATCGCCGCATTGCAGTGTTTTGCGCAGGGGTGCAGGGGGGGAGGGGGGTGAACCTACATCCCTGAACCCTCCACCGGCCGGCCCAGTCCGCGATCACCCAGCCCCCCTCCGCACCCCTGGGGGGGGGTTGGAGAGGCGAGTCGCTCACCAATCCGACGGGCGTAGCGGGTAGCCACCCATTAGCAGACCTTCCTCCCATTAGGCGGGGAGGGATGCTGCAGACCAAACGCCCCTGGACGCGAGCACAGCCCGGTCGCTGGAAGCGAGTGGGGGGGTCACTCACTAGCCTCCCGCATGGAATGGGTACGATGCGGCAGGCCCCGCCAAGGCTAAGGGTAGCTCGCATTGGTCGGCCGCGCTAGGGATATTCCAGGATTCGAGATATCCTCTATGCTCCAGCCGGCTACTTGATAGCAGTCTTCATCAAATAGCTTGAGATGCCAAAAGAATTAAAAAATTGGGGAACCGCAGGTCCCAGCAGGGAACCAGGTCTAACTCCTTGCATTAGGCATAATAAAACTGATATGCTATGCAGAGCTGAGGGGTTATATGCTGGAGTGAGGACGGCCCCCTGGGAGGGGTCAGCTTGCTTTTTTTCTATTTGCCTAGTCTACTCCTAGTAGGATGTGCATAAACCCCACTTGTCAATGAAGGGCTGCGTCTGTCAGTGAACGTAGGGAAAAAGCCCTTTGTGCGAACAGCAACAAAAAGCCACAATAAAAAGCACTGTATGGAAACTCCTGTGGGTGGGGAGCAGTAGGTCATTAGATGATCAAGGAACAAACTCTGGAAAAACAGTACATTTAAGCAAAACATAAGTTTATTGAAACATAGATAAAAAAATAGTAATGCCAACAAGCTGTGAGATCCTCCCAAAAATGGAATGCTAGAGGACCAAAAAAACACTACACAACACCTTTACTCCTAGGGACCTGCAATGGAAAGCAGTGCTGCGATGGTATGGCATGCTCCTATATTGAGCTGCTCAATCACCGTCATTAAGAGGAGAGGGATGGATCAACAGCCAGATGGATGTAAACTCCTGCCGGGCTGGTAAGCCAATGGCAAGTTGTGAGAGCGCTGTGATCAAACAGGGAGCAGATCCGTCGCTGGGTAAGCCTCTAGCATGGATCAGCAGGTGTTAAACAACCCAAGTGTGACGTCATCCACTTGGGAAGCTGAAATCCAAAAGCGAGGCTTTGTGTAAGGGAAGTGGCTTTGGACTGCAAGCCACAGGGAGGAAGCCAAGATGGAGGCTGTAGTCTTGACTACGTGTATCGGGGCATGGCCCTCCTTCAGGTGATGTGACTATATAGCAACCAATGGAGGTTTATATAGGGGCAGGTTGCGGGAGGTATCAATTTTTCATGAGATATGACGTTTTTAGACAATTTGACCCTCGCAGCACAGCCATCATTACCAGAGTGTTCCCAAATTTCATAACTAAACTTGAGAATAGTGTGAATTATAAATTGGAATACAAATAAAATTTAAAAAATTAAAGTAAATAGTAAAAAAAAAAAAAAAAAAAAATGTATACATAAGTCATGAAAACTGAAAAAGGTGTATACTATAAAAACAGCAATGCAAGAAAAAGGGTACATCACAGGTGTCAAACACAAGGCCCGCGGGCCGAATCCGGCCCTCCAGGCCATTTCATGTGGCCCTCGCACCTCTCCTGCAGCTGCAGGGGAGCTCCAGCCCACCTCTGGTCCTCCTCCAGACCCTGTACTTTCTGTTTTCCAGCAATGCATACAGCTTCTTCCCAGCAGCAGCATAAGGTAAGGGGGTGCACTTTGATGTAAGGGAGGGTGGAGGATTCAACTTCTGATGGTGGGGGTGACTCTTGACATCTAATGTAAGGGAAGGGGATGCTCTGGACATATAGTCTTAAAGACACAACCGGCCCTTTTATGGGCAATCATAATGCTGATGTGGCCCACAATGAAATTGAGTTTGACACCACTGGGGTACATGAAGGATATACATCACTAATAAGATACAAAAATAGCACAAATGCTGACAAAAATGACATTTAAGGCAGATACATAGATAAGAATATGAATTGATTATATATTATACCTTGAGCTACTGGAGGTCTACAACATAGCTATAACTATCTAAGTTTGTAAAAATCAATACATTTAGATAGAAATTCAATACATATAGATTATCCAGGGCGGATGCAAGAATAGCATAGTAGTATTATACGGAATGCGATGGATTATTCATTCATGCACGTGTTACGTGCCAACATATCTGCCTCACCATCTGCACTGTAGTATGCACACACCCACAATACCCAAATATAGTCTATAACTTGGTATACTTATATTAGAAACTCTATGATGCCAACATATGACCCAAAATGAATGGACCTTGGGATAAACTTGGAAAGTGGGTAAGATCGTGACTAAAAGTAGGAACTGGGGAAGGAAAATGTTAAAAGCAAGGGCATTAGAGGATACCATGTACCTCTAGGCCCTCTTTTAACCCATTGGGGGATAAAGATGCTAATTTATAAATTCCGAAGTATTCTCGCTTACACGTTAATCTCTCATTGTCAATCAAGGATCCCCCCGGAATGTACTCAATAGCAGTCACACTAAGACATTGAATGTTTTTGGCATGGTGAGATTTGAAATGTCGAGGAACACTGTTCTTCAGTACATCCCTTTTGTACAAAACGTTGGAGCTCACCCACACGTTTCCTTAGGGCCACACCCCGATACGCGTAGTCAAGACTACAGCCTCCATCTTGGCTTCCTCCCTGTGATTTGCAGTTCAAATCCACTTCCCCTACACCAAGCCTCGTTTTGGATTTCAGCTTCCCAAGTGGATAACATCACCCGGGTTGTTTTCCACCTGTTGATCCATGCTAGAGGCTTAACCAGCGACAGATCTGCTCCCTGTTTCATCACAGCTTTCTCACTGCTCGGCAGGAGTTTCCATCCATCCGGCCGTTGGTCCATCCCTCTTCTCTTCATGACTGTGATTGAGCGGTTCATATAGGAGCACACCATACCTTCGCAGCACTGCCTTCCATTGCAGGTCCCTGGGAGTAAAAGGTACTGTGTAGTGTTTATTTGTCATCTAGCATTCCATTTTTGGGAGGATCGCACAGCTTGTTGGCATTACTATTTTTATCTAGGTTTCAATAAACTTTAGGTTTTGCTTCAATGTACTTACTTTCCCAGAGTTTGTTCTGCGATCATATAATAATGACCCACTGCTCCCCACCCACAGGAGTTTCCATTCAGCGCTTTTTATTGTGGCTTTTTGTTTCTGTTGGTTCCTATTCCAAACCACTCCTGGTGTGGACACTCCACATAGCTGGTCTTTTGACTCTCACAGGACATCGCATGTTTATTCTAGACTTAACTTGTGTCCCAGCCCCCCCAGCGTCAGACTTTTTGTTTGTTCAGTTCTATTTGTGTGAAGAAAATGATTAAAAATTTATTTGGTTACAGTGTTGCATGACCGCGCAATTGTCAAAGTGCGACAGTGCTGAAAGCTGAAAAATGGCCTGGGCAGGAGAGAGGGTGAAAGTGCCCTGTATTGAAGTAGTTAAAAAAAATTCTACAAACAATACCCCATAATGACAATGTGAAGTTTGTTTGAAATATTTGCAAATTTATTAAAAAAAAAAAAAAATCACATGTACGCAAGTATTGATAGCCTTTGGCTGGGTTCACACTAGTCCGATTTTCGGACCGACATTAGGAGCACAAGTCGCATTATGTCACAAAAACAATGATTCCCTATGAGAGCCGTCTTAACTGGTCTGACTTGTGTTTTTCAATGTCAGACCGACTTTGAAAAAGGTTCCTGTACTACTTTTGTCCGACTTTGATCCTACTTTAGCCCATTGAAAGGCATTGAAGTCGGATCAGTGTCTTCATGCATGCTCTGGGGATCTTGAAGCTGAACTCCACGCCAAATTAAAAAAAAAAAAAAAAAAAAAAATGGCATGGGGTCCCCCTCCAAGAGCATACCAGGCCCTTTGGTCTGGTATGGGTTTTAAGGGGAACCCCCACGCTGAAAAAACGGCGTGGGGTCCCCCCCAAAATCCATACCAGACCCTTATCCGAGCACGCAGCCCGGCAGGCCAGGAAAGGGGGTGGGGACGAGCGAGTGCCCCCCCTGACCATACCAGGCCGCATGCCCTCAACATGGGAGTCTTCGGCTCTTTTGCGGGGTCTTCTATCTTCTGAGGGGTCTTCTTTCTTCTCTGCGGGGTCTTCTGCTCTTTTGCAGGTCTTCTCCGCTGTCCTCTTCCCTCTGTTCTTTCTCTCTTCTTCCCATGTTGACACAACGCAATCTCCTTGCAATCTCCTTCACAAATGCCCTCTCCGCTGTGTGCTGTGCCTTATATTGGCATGGGGCGAGGCCAGCCGCTGCCATCACCCGGCAGGCCCCGTCCCCTATGTTGTCACAGCTCCGCCCCAGAGCACAGTGGCCTCGATCAACCGTAAATGGAAGAAGTTTGGGACCACCAGGAAGTTACAACAGTTAACCATTGGAACTCTGAATGAGATGCAGCACATTCATTGATGAAATATAAAATGCAGATTAATTGGTACATACAATGTCAACAAACACAGATACTGTATTGTCGGATTTGTGATGTTATACAGAACACATTATATTTTCATAGTACAGTATGCCATAGAACAATCCATAGTAGGTATGCATCCTAGTAGCTCGACCCATTTCGTGAACAACCGTTCACTTCTTCAGGGGTTGATACAAACACAATATCTATGAAATTAAACAATTTAACCACTAAAGCCCCAGAAAGGATTTGCCCCCTTCCTGACCAAAGCACTTTTTGCGATATGGCACTGCGCCGCTTTAACTGACAATTGCGCAGCCGTGCGAGGTTGTACCCAAACAAAAAAGACGTCCTTTTTTTCCCACAAATAGAGCTTTTTGGTGGTATTTGATCACCTCTGCGTTTTTTGGGGTTTTTTTGTGCTATAAACAAAATAAAAAAAAGGGAGCGACAATTTTGATAAAAACCCATTTTTTTTTTACTTTTTGCTAGAATACATATAAAAAAAAAATGTATTTATAAGTTTAAGCTAAAATGCATTCTACATATTTCTGGTAAATAAAAATCGCAATAAGCGTTTATTGATTGGGTTGCGCAAAAATTATCGCGTCTACAAACTATGAGACTTGATTTATGGTGTTTTTATTTTATTTTTTTTACTGGTAATGGCGGCAATCTCCGATTTTTATCGGGACAACAATATTGCAGCGTACAGATCGGACACTTTTGAGACTTTTTTGGGACCAATGACATATATACAGCCATCACAGCTAAAAACAGCCACTGATTACTGCATAAATGTCACCGGCAAGAAAATGGTTAACACCAGGGGGGGTAATCCAGGGGTTAACTGTGTTCCCTCAATGTGTTCTAACTGTGTGGGGGCAGGGCTGGCAGGGATATGACCGATCTAACGGGGAACCGTCGTGTTTACATCAGCGGTTCCTCATTCTGCCTCTCTAACAGGCGATAGCGAGTCGCAGGCGGACAGAGTTTGCCCGACCCGCGGCCACACTCACGCAGTGTGCATGAGAGCGCGCCGGCGCACGCCCGCAACTGCAGGAATCGCCGTTTATAGATGGCGATTTGCTTAGCGGTGCCACATTGCTGCCGTTTTTCTACGCGAGCCGGTTGGTAAGTGGTTAAGGTTTGTAGTAAAGATAGTGAATAATGTTGTACTAGTGTAAAACACTGAAGGGCCACCAAGGGGCCCATACTTACAAATCTGTTGAAAAAGAAATAGCATGCTCCTATTCCATTGGCTGCCACTATGAATGTATCGACTAGGGGTGTTGAAATTAAAATCGATGCATTGCGATTCGGTGGTCCCCGATGCGGCAATCGATTACCATGTGACGTCATCTGACACAACTTGTCAGACGACTTGAGTCAACTGGCAAGTCGCCTCCATGCATTGCAATGGAACCGTTCTAAACAGGAGCGTCTCAAGTCACTCCAACTTAGAAAAAGGGTTCCTTTACTACTTTTGAGGCGACTTGCATTGACTTCTGTTATAGACGTTGCCTGTAAGCCACCCTGAAGTCACCCTGCAAGTCGGATCTGCAACCTCCCATTTACTGTGTGTATTAAGTGCCCCTTAGTAGTGTACATGCTTATTTGTAGCAACATACCACATTTCTCGCAGTGCCTCTCTCTGCACTCACGACCGCCTCTCTCTCTCGTCTCCGATGTTTGGCAGTACACCGGCTGACGTCATGGATGGATTCTCAGCCCAGCCCGCCTCTTTCGTCTCCGGCTGACGTCAGCAATCGATTCTCAGCCCTGCCCGCCTCTCTTCTGATCTGTCAGCTACAGTGAGCAGTCGGGGCTGAGAATCGATCGCTGACGTCAGCCGGAGACCAGAAAGGAGACATGCAGGCTGGGCGTTCATATGAGTGCCGAGAGAGACACTGAGAAATGCGGTATGTTGCTACAAATAAGCATCTACACTACAAAGGCGCACTTAATACACAGTAAACAGGGGATTCAATAAGTTATTTTAACACCTGTCCACCACACCACCCACACCCATCACTACCAACAAGCATCACCACCACCCACACCCATCTATACCCACCACCACCACCCACACCCATCACTACCTAGCCTCACCTACTGACACCCATCATCACCCACACCCCTCTATACCCATCATCACCCACTGACACCCATCTACAACCACCATCACCACCTAGCATCATCTACTGACAACCATCATCACCCATGCCCCTCTACACCCCTTCTACACCCATCACCAACCACACCCCTCTGTACCCACTCACAACCATCACCACCCACACCCCTCTGTACCCACTCACTGACACCCATCACCACCCACACCCCTATACATCAACACCCATCACTACCCAGCATCACCCACACCCCTCACTACCACCCACACCCCTCTACACCCAGCACCACCTACTGACACCCATCATTACTGACAGCAATCACTACCACCACTACACCCATCATTACCCAAACTCCCCCATCCTTCTGTTCCTATCCATGGATTCCTCCATTCCCAGACTCGCCCATCCTTCTGTTCTGGTCCATGGATTCCTCCATCCCCAGACTACCTCATCCTTCTGTTCCTGTTCATTAATTCCTCCATCCTTCAATTCCTACCCTCCTTTGTATCCCAATAGTGATGCATCGTGATAATCGGGAGACCAGTGAAGATGCACACCCCTAGTATCAACTGTTGACACTACATTTATATACACTTTATAAGCGAGTCTGACACACAGATATGTCTTCCACAGCCATCACCGTGGATGCTACACTATGTTGGTTTGGGCTCGCGACCTGCCCTGTTTGTCCTACCGCAGGGTGGATTTGATTTAAATCGAGTCGATTTAAATCACTAGTAAAAAGGCTTGATTCAAATCATACCTTTTTATAGAGCAACTGTCATCTCTGTCCCGCAGCAGCTCCTCGTCTTACCCGCTGTTGACTCACCGACAGTCCCATTCACTTGGACAGCTGGTGATGAGTCAGTGAAACAACAAGGTGAGGGTTGTGACGGCAGTGACACAACAAGGTGAGGGATGCCTGCTAACAGGCTCTGCTATGATGGATCTGCAATGACAGGGGCTCCTTAAAATGTAAGCATGTATTCTTGCAGGTAGTTAGAATCTTTAATATTTGCAAACAAAATGATGTTTCCTATTTAAAATAATAAGGTGTCAAGTTGGTAAAACAGCGAAATCAGAACAGACTCAATAACAGAGTTTGTAGTGTACATAGATTTGCTAAACAATGGGATAAAGGAATATTCCTGAACTATGTTTTATCACATGGTTACTGTGAAATTGTGTGAATGCATCAATGCAGTGCATGTTATCTCAGCTTGCAGAGCTTGGATTCATTGAATGAGTTTACCAAAAATGTAAATATTGCATAATATACAGCCTCATGCTACATAACCAAGCCCCATTTCATGCTGAATAAACAAAATTATTAATGTATCTTTAGAAAGATTTTTACTCCAAAGGCATTTTATTAAAATACATTTGATATTAGATTGTAAGCTCTTCTTAGCAGGGCCCTCTTAATCCTTTTGTATTCTATTGTATTGTACCCCTTTTATATTGTAAAGCTCTGCGTAAACTGTTGGCGCTATATAAATCCTGTATGATAATAATAATAATCTGAATTAATTTTAAAAAAAAGATTTGATTTCTTTTTTTTCAAATCATTGATTTTTATCCACCCTGCTAGCGGCAGCCAATGGAATATGAGCATACAATTTCTTTAACAGATTTGTAAGTGTGGGCCCCTTGGTGTGCCTTAAGTGTTTTGCACTAGTACAGCATTATTTCTTCTCTTTACTACATACCTTAAATTGTTTTTATTTCATAGATCTTGTATTTGCATCAACCCCTGAGGAAGTGAACGGCTGTTCACGAAACGCGTTGGACTACTAGGATGCATTCTTAAACCTACTATGAATTGTTCTATAGAATACTGTACTTGGCTATGAAAAAAGCAAGTTAGACTTACCGGTAACTTGTTTTCCAATAGTCTTTCAGGACAGCACCTGAGAGATCATGGCTCCTCCTCCAACAGGAAACACCTCACCCTCCAGCCCCGGCTGAAACACATAAGCAACAGTTATGTCATAGTATACAGCAGATAATACAACAGGGCGGGTTACTGCTGTCCTGAAAGACTATTGGAAAACAAGTTACCGGTAAGTCTAACTTGCTTTTTTCCAAAGCGTCTTTCAGGACAGCACCCGAGAGGATAAACGAGACTTACCCCCATTAGGGTGGGACAACAGCCTGCAGGACTTTCCTGCCAAAAGCTTGGTCCTGAGCCGTCAAGAGGTCTAACCTATAATGACGGATAAAAGTCGACAGACTTGATCACGTGGCTGCTTTGCAGATCTGCTCAGGGGTGGCACCAGCACTCTCAGCCCAACTCACCGCTAAAGCTCTAGTAGAATGAGCCCGGATACTTACCGGGCTTTCTAGACCTGAAAGAAAGTAGGCCTCCGTAATAGTCATTCTTAGCCACCTGGCAATGGTTCCTTTAGAAGCTTGCTTCCCCTTCCTGGCACCAGCATATGAAACAAATAAAGCAGTAGAGTGACTAAAATCTTTTGTGGCTTCCAGATAACACAAAACTGCTCTCTTAACATCCAGGGTATGGAATAATTCTTCCTTCTTCCCTGTCGGATTAGAGCAAAATGTAGGTAGGATTATTTCCTGGGCTCGATTTTGAACCGAAGCGACCTTCGGCAAGAAATTAGGGTCCGTTTTCAGAACAACTCTGTCTGGAAAAATAGAAAAAAATGGTTCCCTTTTTGACAGGGCCTGAAGCTCACTTATTCTTTGAGTCGTGGTTATAGCAACTAAAAAGAAAGTCTTTAATGTGATAAGCCTCAATGAAGCAGACTCCATGGGCTCAAAAGGTCCCTTGGTTAGGGCCTGCAGAACAGTTGATAAGTTCCACTTCGGGCAACTTCTGCCCACCACTGGTCTGGATCTAGTGAGAGACTTGAAAAACCTACCTACTAGTGGGTTGGTTGAAACAGGCTTTTCCAGAAATCCTCCTAATGCTGCCACCTGGACCTTCAGAGTACTGATTGCTAAGCCCTTGTCTGCTCCCTCCTGCAAGAATTCTAGGATCGAGGCAATACTGTTTACCGGTCTTCCAGATCTGGTACACCAAGATGAAAACACCTTCCAGTTTTTTGCTCTGGTGACCCTCTTCCTGCTTGACAACAGGGTCCGGTCTGTCAGAGAAACCCTTCTTTTTTAACAGTTGTTCCTCAGTAACCAGGCTGTGAGCTTCAATTTTTCTATCTCCTGGTGGAACAGGGGACCCTGCATTAAAACATCCTGCCGCAACGGAAGGTTCAGAAAAGGTTCCAGCTGCATTTGAAGGAGGGCTGAGAACCAAGCCCTCTTGGGCCAGAAAGGAGCAATGAGGATAACTGTTGTTACTTCCTTCTGGATTTTCTTTATGACCTGAGGTATCAACTGGAAGGGAGGGAAGGCATAACATAGGCGAAACTCCCACTTGTGTGCTAGAGCATCTAGCCCCAGGGATGTGTCCGACCTCCTTAAGGAGTAGAAGAGAGGCGTCTGGGAATTTTCCTGAGTGGCAAAGAGATCTACCTCTGGTTGACCCCACTTTCTGACTACCATCTGGAATACCTCCGGGTTTAACCGCCACTCTGCCTCGTAAAATCCGATTCCTGCTGAGGAAGTCTGCCATTTTGTTTAAGGACCCTTTCAGGTGGACTGCCGACAAGGATAGAGTATGGTGCTCTGCCCATCTTAGAATGTTTTCTGACAACTCTTGCAGGGCTCTGCTTCTTGTACCCCCTTGTCTGTTTATATAGGCCACTGTGGTGGCATTGTCGGATAGAACCTGCAAGTGGAGTCCCTGGACCTGACTCGAAAAAGCCAACAGAGCCAACTCGATTGGTTTTAGTTCTCTCCAATTTGAGGATCTTGCAGCTTCTCTTATGGACCAAGATCCCTGGGTCCACTGAACGCCCATGTGAGCACCCCAACCCCAGGAACTGGCGTCTGTTGTCAGCCTTACCTGGACTGGGAAGGACCACAACAGACCTGCTGAGAACCTTTCCTGGTTTTTCCACCACCAAAGACTTCGTTTTACTGGGGTGGGGATCCTCACCAGCATATCCAATGACTGCTGCCGGTGATCCCAGACCCTCAACAAGAAACTCTGAAGCGGTCTGAAGTGGAGTCTTGCCCACTGGATCGCAGGTATGGATGAGGTCAGAGTCCCCAGCACGGACATAATCCTTCTGATGGACAAAAGATTGCTTGATTGCAACAGAGACACCTCTTCCATCAGTTTTATCCTCTTCTCCTCGGGGAGAAAGATCTTTTGTTCCACCGAGTTGATGGAATATCCCAAAAATATCACCTCCTGTGCAGGGATAAGGTTTGATTTCTGGAGATTCAAGATCCAACCCATGGACTCCAGATGACTCCGAGCTCTGACCAGGTTTTGTAGAAGAGTCTCCCTGGACTGGGCAAAGAACAGGAGGTCGTCTAGATAGGGGATCACTGAGATCCCTTCAAGACGCAAAGGTGCCAGAGCCTCGGCCATTACCTTGGTAAAGACCCTTGGGGCCGATGATAGGCCAAAGGGGAGTGCCCTGAACTGCAGGTGCACTACCCTTTTTCCTTCCCTCAGCGCCAATCTCAGGTACTTTTGGGATCTGGCGGCAATAGGAATATGGAGATAGGCGTCTGTTAGGTCGATTGACGCCATGTAGCACCCCTGGTATAGTAGGTTCTTTACGGAGAAGATGGAATCCATCCGAAATTTTCTGTACTCGACTGATCGATTTAGCCCTTTTAGGTTTAGTATAAGCCGAAACTTTCCTGAGGGCTTCTGGACCAGGAATACATGAGAATAGAACCCCTGACCCAACTCTTCTTTTGGGACCGGAATGATGACTCTGAGATCTCAGTTCCTGAATTAGGGACTTCATGGCAAGAGCCCTGGTTGGATCTCTTGGGGAGTTTGTTACCAGGAATCTTTTTGGAGGTTCCTCCGAAAATTCTATTGCATATCCCGAGGAGAGCAAATTCAGAATGAACTGATAGGATGTTATTGCCCTCCAGTTTGGAAGAAACTCCTGCAGTCTTCCTCCCACAGGGAGGGCGGAGTCATTGCGATTTCTGGGGGCCCTTAGGAGGATTGAAGAGCACTCCACTCTTACCCTTTGGCTTCTGAGAAGACCAAGGCTTACTTTTCCCCTGCATCCTATTTTCCTGCTGCCCTTTTTGAGGCCGAAAAAAAAACGCTTTTTTGTTTGGACCTTCTTTTTCTTAACCGGGAAAGCTTTCTTCTTGTCAGCCGTGCGGTCAAGAATAGAATCCAGTTCAGTGCCAAACAACAGATCTCCTGCGAAAGGAATACTGCACAGCCTATTCTTAGATGCTGCATCCCCCGGCCAAGTCTTCAACCACAAGGCCCTTCTGGCCGAATTTGTAAGAGCCGCTGACCTGGCAGACATGCGAATTGATTCTGCCGAGGCATCTGCGATATAGGACACTGCCGCTGACAGAGTTGAGAAGGAGTCCAGAATTTCCTGTTTTGAGGAATCTGCCAGAATATGCGTTTTCAACCTATTGAGCCAGTGCTCCAGGTTTCTTGCAACACATGTCGTTGCCATTGCTGGCTTCAAATTATTCATGACTGACTGCCATGCTCTTTTGAGAAGCAAATCCATCCTTTTGTCCATGGACTCTTTTAGAGAGTCTTCAAAGGCTAAGTCAGTTGACTTCGACACCTGTGAAAACGCAGAGTCCAGCTTTGGGACTTTGTTCCAAACAGCCTCCGGACTATCCTCAAAAGGACATCTCCGCCTATGTGCCCGGGAGAAAAAAGGTTTCTTCTCCGGCTCCAGCCATTCCTTCTTAATCATCTCTAAAATAACAGAATGCACTGGAAAGGTGCGGCTTTTAGAGTCCCCTAATCCCGCATACATGCGGTCATGTAAAGTGAATTCTTTCATTTCTTCCTTTATGCCTAGAGTAGAATGGATCACTTTTAGGAGTCCCCCCACTTCTTCCAGCGACAATTTGTATTTAGTAGTCGCATCAGATTCATTTTCTTCCTCCTCTGAATCTGAATCCTCCTGGTCTTGAGATCCTGCCCCCTGAGAAGCTGAATCTCCTCCCTGTTCCAGGGATACCGAAGAATCCTTCTGGGAGCCCACAAGCAGCTGCTTGGTCCTGCATTCCCTTGAGGGACCTGGTCCTTCTGCTAGGCAGGACCTAAAGCTTTGGAAGGTGGCCCTAAGTTCGTCTAATTGTTGTCACTAGGTCGCCACAAAAAGATGGGGACTCCTCTGACGATATTAAAAATACAATCTTGGCAAAGAGTTTGTCCAAGAATTGCTCAACTTGTCTTTGCAAACTGGACATCTTCTTTTAACTGGTTGAGCCTGGCTTTTAGCCTGGACAAACAGAAGAAGGGACAACAAAGAAAAAAACCACGCTGAGAAGCTGCATGCAGCTGGCAGAAAAAAAATATACAAAAACACCCAGGTGCACTAGGTAAATAAACTTATACCTGTGCCCAAGCAAGCCCCCACCACCAATACCCCCTATAGGATTCCCTAATCCAGGGAGGAGTGCTATCTCAGCGCACCCTGCCTAGCCCTGTGCTGCCACCCACAAGCCTAGGGGATCCCAGTGGATAGAGGAGGAAAGGGGGGGTGGGGCGGGCTAAAAAAAAAACCATAGGAGAAACGGCCTTGTAAGCAGGTCACAGACCCTTACCTTGGCCTTGCTGGTGCCTTAGCTTGCCCCCTCAGCAGATGCTCCTCTTTCCTCCATCGCAGAGTGCACTACGGTCGCGTGCTGTAGCAGGTTCCGGATTCAAAAAACGCCGCCGCGCCGACCCGGAACTTTAAAAAGGCACCAGGTGACCCTGCCCTCTCCCCCTGCGCTTGGCGCCGGAAATGACGCGCCCGACCTGGAAGTGCCTGCCCCTTCCTGTGAATACACAGGAGCGACTACCACCAACAAGATGGCGGCGCCGCAGTCCGCCGCCGCACTGTACCGTGCAACCGACAGGTCGCTGCTAGTCGCTTGCTGCCAAAATAGGGGCCGCACTCCTGCCGGTACAGGCTTTCCCCGAGCATGGAAGGGGGAGAAGGAGCCCACGGACCAGCCAGCTCAGAGCAGGTGGGAGGATCACATCTCCAGGCAGCGAGAATGGAGGTGAGAGCCCCTGTCTCCCAGGACAGAACCCAAAAAAACATGGCCCCTCACCAGAGGTGTTCCTCCTGGCTGGAGGAAACACAAAAAACTGAAGGGTATTGGATGGAGGCCTCCTTTTAAATTGTGAATGGTGAGGTGTTTCCTGTTGGAGGAGGAGCCATGATCTCTCGGGTGCTGTCCTGAAAGACGCTTTGGAAAATACAATATATGTATAACATCACAAATCTGTTTGACAGTACGGTATCTGTGTTTATTTGTTGACACTATGTACCAGTAAATCTGCATTTTATCATTTATATATAAATAATTTATATTTTATTTTTACATCAATGGGTTTGTCGCATCTCAAAGTCCTGAGGGCTAACTGTTGTAGCTTTTTATGTTATATAGGCATGGAGGTACATCACCTGGTGCATCAGGCCATATTTTATTATTGATTGGGAACCACCAGGATGCTTCCTAGATGGGGCCGCCTGGCCAAACAAAACAATCAGGGGAGAAGGGCCTTTGTCAGGGAGGTGACCAAGAACCTGATGGTCACTCTGACAGAGCTCCAGCGTTTCTCTGTGGAAAGAGGAGAGCCTTCCAGAAAACTACCGTCTCTGCAGCACTCTACCAATTAGGACTGAATGGTAAAGTGGCAAGACTGGAAGGTAAAAAGGTACATGACATCCCACCTGGAGTTTTTCCAAAAGGCACCTGAAGGACTTTCAGACCATGAGAAACAAAATTCTCTGGTTTGATGAAACAAAGATTGAACCCTTTGGCCTCATTTACACTGCTGCTGGTAAACTGGCGTTTAGAGGCATTTGGGCATTTTTTTCAGCTGCCCCTGAACTCATCTAATGTTACCTTATCAGTACATTTACACAGGGTCGTTTAAGGTCGCTTCCAGTTGCGTTCAAAGGCTTTTTTATAACGCAAAAAAATGAGTTCAGACTCCAGTTCAGAGGCATTTGAAGCGCCTAACAGCCTGTAAACGCCGCTAAGGGCACCCAAAAGCGGTAACTTGCATTCAGGACCGTTGTTAACAGGTGTTTCCATTAAAAATAAATAAATAAAAACACCCCTAGATGCAAACACGGCAAAACGCTGCTAAACGCGGCATGCAAAACGGCCATTTTAGACGCCGGCTTCTAGCTGTAAAAAAAAAAAAAAGTTCAAAAGGAGGTTGAAATAGCGTCCCGTGTAAATGGAGCCTTTGGCCTGAAAGGCAAGCATCATGTCTCGGGGAAACAAGGCACCAGCTCATCACCTGGCCAATACATCCCTACAGTGAAGCATGGTAGTGGCAGCATCATGCTGTGGGAATGTTTTTCAGCGACAGGAACTGGGAGATTAGTCAGGATCAAGAGAAAGATGAATGCAGCAATGTACAGAGACATCCTTGATGAAAACCTCCTCCAGAGCACTCTGGACCTTAGACTGGGGTGAAATTTCACCTTCAAACAGGACAACGACCCCAAGCACACAACCAAAATAAAGTGGAAAACTCTGTGATTGTCCTTGAGTGGCCCAGCTTTGAACACACACAAATACACAGGTGCATCTAATAAAATTAGATCATCAAAAAGGTAATTTATTTCAGTAATCCAATGAGTGAAACGCATGTATAGATGTACACAGAGTGATAGATTTCAAGCATTTCTTTCTTTTAATTTTGAGGATTATGGCTTACAGCTAGTGAAAAACTCCCAAAATTCACTATCTCAGAAAATTTGATTATATAAGACTAGAAAAAAAAAAAGGGGGGGGGGGGGATTTTTTTAATACAGAAATGTTGGCTTACTGAAAAGTATGTCAATGTACTGTATAGTATGCCCTCAATACTTGGTCAGAGCTCCTTTAGCATGAATGACTGCATCAATGCGGTGTGGCATGGAGATGATCAACCTGTGGCACTGCTAGGGTGTTCTAGAAGCCCAGGTTTCTTTGATAGTGGCCTTCAGCTCGTCTGCACTGTTGGGTCTGGTGTCTCTAATCTTCCTCTTGACAATACCCCACAGATCCTCCATAGGGTTTAGGTGAGGAGAGTTTGCTAGCGAATCACCACAGTGATACCACGATCATTAAACCAGGTATTAGTACTTTTAGCAGTGTGGGCAGATGCCAAGTCCTGCTGGAAAATTAAATCAGCATCTCCATAAAGCTGGTCAGCAGGGGGAAGTATCTGAAGTGCTCTAGAATTTCCTGGTAGAAGGCTGTGCTGACTTTAGACTTGATAAAACACAGTGGACCAACACCAGCAGATGACATGGCTCCCGAAATAATCAGACTGTGGAAACTTCACACTGGACCTCCCGTAACTTGGATTCTGTGCCTCTCCACTCTTCCCACAGACTCTGGGACCTTGATTTCGAAATGAAAATGTAATATTTTCCACAGTATGTGATAGAGCTGCACGATTAATCGTATGAAGATCGCGATCTCGATCTACCCCCCCCTGCGGTCTCAATTGGGCATTGCCGCGATTTTCAGTGCAGTTAAAAAAGGAGTCTGACTTGGGGGGCGAATCAGCGCGATTTGACAGTGCCTGAAGTCTTTTGAAGTCAGAGCGGCTTGAGTCTCAGGGGAACAGCCAAGTCTGGGCATACAGCCAACTTCTGAGTCATCATTGAAGTAAAATTACTTTGTAACTCTTATCAAAGGCATTGAACTCTGAATGAACTCCCCTTGTATAGTTGTTTGGTTTAACCATTTGAAGACTAAATCTTTCCTCACACTTGCTGTTTACAAATAAAAATCCATTATTTTGTGCTAGAAAATGACTTAAAACCCCCAAACATTATATATTTTTTTTAGCAGAGCCCCTAGAGAATAAGATGGCGGTTGTTGCAATATTTTATGTCACACGCTGTTTGCGCAGAAGACTTTTAAACGCAATTTTTTTGGAAAAATTACCCCTTTCAAAAACCTACAGTGCTGTTAGCCCATTTTTTTTTTTTTTTGTATATTTAATATATTACGCCGCGAGAATCGTGAGAGAATCGTGATCTTTATTCTAAGCAAAAAAAAAAATCGCGATTCTCATTTTGGCCAGAATCGTGCAGCTCTAGTATGTGATGATTTGGGGAGTCATGTCCTCTGCTGGTGTTGGTAATGCATCTAAAATATAGGAATCTCACCTTTTGAATTGCATTACTCAAATCAATTCACTTTTTGATGATATTCTAATTTCATGAGATGCGCGTGTGTGTGTGTGTGTGTGTGTGTGTGTGTGTGTGTGTGTGTGTGTGTGTGTGTATATATATATATATATATACACACACACACACACACACACACACACACACACACACACACACATACACATACATATATACACATATACATACACACACACACACACACACACACACACACATATATATATACACACACACACATACATATACACATACACATATATATACACACACACACAGTTGTGCTCATAAGTTTACTTACCCTGGCAGAAATATTTTAGATTTTAATTTAACTTAAACACATTACTAATAGCACTAGCTACATGTTTATATTTGCACTGTTTAGCACTGAAAAACGGCCGCTTAGGTACTTTTTCAGTGTCAGTGGGAAAAATAAATAAATAAAACTGTCAGTAAATTTCATGTTTTTTGCCAGTAAAAAAAAAAAAAAAAAAAAAAAAAAAAAAAAGCTGCTATTTGTAAATTTCGGCATCCTGCCAGTAAATTTCACTTCGGGGGGTTGGTAACACTGGATTTTCATCAGTCAATGGATGGATGAAAAACTGACAAAATGGTCCGTATTTGTTAAAGGGGCTTAAAGCGGAACTAAAGTCCTGCTGTAAAAAAACTGTGAGCAGGCAGGCTTTTGTTGCAGAAGGGACATGCACTCTTCTGCAATAAAATGCCTCAACCTGCCTGCTCGCCATCAACTCTGGACAGCCTCCTGTTCATGAGCATTCATTAGCCGGTAATCCCCCCACCGGCCAATGAAGTAGCTCAAAGACTGGCTGTTGCCTTATGAGTTTATGTGAAATCTCCATTAACAGCTGTAAAATATTGTAATTATTAATATATTTCGATTAGAAGTGTATTTCAGTTGGAGGGAGGTGTGTTTAACCGCTTAACAACCGCCCCATAGACAATTGACGTCTACAGGGTGGTTGCTTAATTCTGGGAGGACGTCTATTGACGTCCTCCCAGAATCGCGGTTCCCGCGCGCCCCCTGGGGCGCGCACACGGGAACTTCCGTGACCGTCGGGTCCGGGGGACACGACTGATCACGGATCCCGGTGAATGGCCGCTGTGCGCGGCCTTTCACCACGTGATCGCGCCGTCAAATGACGGCGCGATCACATGTAAACAAGCCGGCGTAAGCGCCGGCTTGTCTCTCCTCTCCGCACCGATCGGTGCAGTGTGAGAGGAGAGAGGGGGGAGAGAGGACGTGCTGCAGCGCTGTGGGCGATGTGCAATGCCCACAGCGCTGCCTAGTGACATAAAACACCCCCCATTAACCACTTACAACCCACCTACCACCCCCCAGCCACCCACCCAGCCATCATCAGCCACCCACCACCCACCCAGCCATCCACCCCCCACCCATCCTCACCCAATCCATCCTCACCCACCCACCCACCCATCCATCCATCCATGCTCACCCATCCATCCATGCTCACCCATCCATCCATCCATGCTCACCCATCCATCCATGCTCACCCATCCAGCCATGCATGCTCATCCACCCAGCCGTGCTCATCCATCCATCCATCCATGCTCACCTACCCAGCCGTGCTCAACCATCCATCCATCCGTGCTCCCCCAT
>BLSH010366123.1:901412-912352 GCA_018402905.1 Glandirana rugosa
GACAACCCAGCACTACGCTATAAAAAACTGGCTCCTAACTTTTTTAGCTGGCTCCTAAATTCAAAGCAAATTTGTCAAGCCCTGTTTTAGAACAATAATCTGTCCCTTACAGCAACAGCAGGAACTTGACCCTATAGAACTAGGAGATGATTTTAGAACAATAACCTGTCCCTCAAAGCAGACGACCAGTATCAGATCGTTCTGTAATGCAGGATGAGATGTTATTAGATCTGCAATCTGTCCCTAAAAGCAGGAGTAGTAAACTCTACCTAGTCCAGAATCAGATCGTTCTGTAATACAGGATGAGATGTTATTATATCTGCAATCTGTCCCTCACAGCGCCGGCAGCATCCTCTCCCTACACTAGCCTGAGAGCATGTGACATGCAGCACTACGTGATTCCAGCTTATACAGAGGCTGGGTCACATGATGCACTGACCAATCACAGCCATGCCATTAGTATGCATGGCTGTGGTGGCTTCTAAGGGCAAACCAGTGAAACGCTTGTTGATTGGCTGCCCTGCAGCTATTCAACAGGCGGGATAAAATACCTGAACCCTGAACCCAAACTTTTTTTCAAATGTCCGGGTTCGGGTCATGGACACCCCAAAGCTCGGTACGGACCCAAACTTTACAGTTTGGGTTCGCTCAACTCTACTCGTAAGTCATGCTGAAGTCACGTTGAAGTCGCGTTCAAATCGCCTAGCAAAGTCGCGCCTGAAGTCAGATCTCTCCTGTGTGAAACAGCCCATGCTGTAAATTGTGTTGTAAATACTGTCTAGTGTGTAATTTGTATACATTATGTAACCCTATCAATAAATGTGTGTTTACATACCCTGGCAGAATTTATGATTTCTTGGCCATTTTTCAGAGAATACAAATGATCACAAAAACATTTTTCACTTGTGGTTAATGTTTGGCTGAAGCCATTTATTAACAATCAACTGTGTTTACGCTTTTTAAATCATAATGACAACAGAAACTGCCCAAATGACCCTGATCAAAAGTTAACATATCCTGGTGATTTTGGCATGATAAAATGCACACAAGTTGACACAAAGGGGTTTGAATGGCTATTAAAAAGGTAACCAACCTCACCTGTGATCTGTTTGCTTGTAATTAGTTTGTGTGTATAAAAGGTCAATGAGTTTCTGGACTGCTGACAAACCCTTGCATCTTTCATCCAGTGCTGCACTGAAGTTTCTGGATTCTGAGTCATGGGGAAAGCAATAGAATTGTCAAAGGATCTGAGGGAAAAGGTAGTTGAACTGTATAAAACAGGAAAGGAATATAAAAAAATATCCAAGGAATTGAGAATGCCAATCGGCAGTGTTCAAACTCTAATCAAAAAGTGGAAAACGAGGGGTTTTGTTGAAACCAGACCACGGTCAGGTAGACCAACTAAAATTTCAGCCACGACTGCCAGGAAAATTGTTCAGGATGCAAAGAAAAATCCACAAATAAACTACTTCAGGTGAAATGCAGGACTCTGAAAACGTGGTGTGGCAGTTTCAAGATACAAAATAAAGAGGCATTTGAAGAAAGATGGGCTGCATAGTCTAGTTCGCCAGAAGAAAGCCATTACTACGCAAATGCCACAAAGTATCCCCCTTACAATACGCCAAACAGCACAGACTTCTGAAGAACAACCTTCTGGCAGAACAAACCTTCTGGCACAAAGTCATTTGGAGCGATGAGACCAAAAATTTAGCTTTTTTTGGCCACAACCATAAACGCTACATTTGGAGAGGAGTCAACAAGGCCTATGATGAAAAGTACACCATTCCTACTGTGAAACACGGAGGTAGATCGCTGATGTTTTGGGGATGTATGAGCTACAAAAGGCACAGGAAATTTCGTCAAAATTGATGGCAAAATTAATGCAGTATGTTGTCAAAAAATACTGGGAAAAAATACTGGGAACATTTGCATTCATCAGCCAGAAAGCACATGGGACGTACTTGGACATTCCAACATGACAATGATATAAAACACAATGCCAAGTCGACCTGTCATTGGCTACAGCAGAATAAAGTGATGGTTCTTGAGTGGCCATCTCAGTCTCCTGACCTCAATATTGAGCCACTCAAGGGAGATCTCAACGTGCAATTCATGCAAGACAGCCCAAGAATTTCCAGGAACTGGAGGCTTTTTGCCAAGAAGAATGGGCAGCTTTACCATCCGAGATGATAAAGAGCACAAATACCACAAAAGACTTCAAACTGGCATTGATGTTAAAGGGTCAATAGACGGTATTAAGAACTGGGTATGTAAACTTTTGATCAGGGTCATTTGGGTAGTTTCTGTTATCAATAGGATTCAACAACTTACCGTCCACCCACCACAGTGTGACGGCAGCAAAGTGGCTCATCATCGCAAAACGCCGTCACCTGACGGCAGCTGCGTTAACTGCCATTGTGAGCGCGTGTCCGGGGGGGGGGGTTAAGGCGGGCTCGATCTCCGCCGGCTACCCGCGATGGCCCCCCGCAGTGAGAGAACAGAGGTCCGAGGAGGAAGGGCTGTATATGGAAGCCGTGATCACTCCCCTCCCCCTGCCAGCCCAGCCACCATACAGTTAGAACACGCCTAGGGAACACATTTAACCCATAGAGCGACCCCTCCAGGTTAACCCCTTCACTGCCAATGGCATTTACACAGTAATCAGTGCATTTTTATAGTACTGATCGCTGTATAAATGCCAATGGTCCCAAAAAAAGTGTCAAAATGGTCCGACATGTCTGCCGCAATATCGCAGTACCGCTAAAAATCGCATATCGTTGCAATTAGTAGTAAAAAAATAAAAACCCCAGCAATGAATTATCCGTGAACGCGGCAACTTTTGCACAAACCAAACGCCGATTGCGATTTTTTTGAAAACATTTTTTTTTGCATTTGTATTTTATTAAAAAGTAGAAAAACTTATTGACGGTTTTTTATTTATAGCAGTGATCATAAATGACGCAGAAAGGATTAAATACCACCAAAAGAAAGCTCTATTTGTGGGGGAAAAAAGGATGCAAATTTAGTTAGGGTACGTCGTCGCACGACAGCCCAATTGTCAGTTAAAGCGACGCAGTGCCGAATCGCAAAAAGTGCTCTGGTCCTAAAGTGTGAAATCCTTCCAGGGCTGAAGTGGTTAAAAAGAGTAAACATAGTTGATTGATAATAAATGGCTTCAACCAAACACTCCCCATGAGTGAAAGAAAAATTTGTGTTATTCATATTCTCTGAAAAATAGCCAAGAAATCATAAATTCTGCCAGGGTGTATAAACTTATGAGCACAACTGTAAACACACAAACTAGGCAACACTGGCACCCAGAAGAATATGCCAGCACAAGATCGATGGACAGGTAAGTATGGAGACTTCAATTACTCTTTAAGGGCAGGTTAACACCTAGGCGATCCGACTTCAGAGGCGACTTTGCTAGGCGTTGTGAATGCAACTTCAAGGTGACTTCAGCGCGACCTCCATGCCAGATGACTTTGCCTGTGGCCAGAGAAGGGCTGTTGCCTTCTTTTTCCTGTAAAGTCCCTTTAAAGCCGGTTCAATATAGATGGGGATGCAACTTTCATTGAATTCTATGGGTACAAGTCGGATAGAAGTCGCATTGAAGTAGTACAGGAACCTTTTCCGAAGTCGCCTAGAAGTCTGAGCGACTACAGTAGTGTATAATAAAGACGGCTCCCATTGATTTCAAAGAGATTTCAGATGTCAAGCGACTTGAGACAAGTTGGATCGCAAGTCGCCTAGGTGTGAACCGGCCCAAACTCTGAACTTATGACCTGTAATGGGTTTTAAAGCATTGCCTATTTTGGGTACCTTAGTTATTTTATGGTTTTATGAGTGTGCGCACTTTTAAGACTTGACATGTTTGGCATCCATTTGCTCGACGCAACCCCATCTTTTATATTTTAACCATTTAAGGACCAGCCAGCGTCATTTTAGGTCAGTACTTTGACATGGAATACCGTTGTTATGGCAGCAGACAGCTAGTATCCTCTTAAAACGGCAGGCGGCTGGCTTTCAGATAAAAGTGTTCTCTGCGGCGGATTCGCCACGATATCACTTTTATCGGTGGTGGGAAAGGCACCCCCCCTTCCCGCCACGCTCCGGTCGTCTCCGCCGCCTACCGGAGCCATCGCGTACTCTCCCCTGGTAGACTGGATGCCAATGAGGGAAAGATGGCCACCAATCGGCTCCATAACATTGAATGGCGGAAGCAATGTCAAACGTCACTTCCGCCCAATGGTCTTAAAAGGGGATTTTTTTTTTATTATTGCATTTTAGTGTAAATGTTAGATCTGAGGTCTTTTTGACCCCAGGCCTCACATTAAAGAGGTACTGTCATGCTTTTTTCTATTGCAAGGGATGTTTATATTCCTTGTAATAGGAATGAAAGTGACCCAAATGTTTTTTCTAAAAAAAGGACAGGTGTAAAAATAAAAAGTAAAATAAATAAGAAAAAATTTTAAAGCACCCTGTCCCGCCGAGCTCGCGCACAGAAGCGAACACATACGAAAACGGTGTTCAAACCACACATGTGAAGTATCGCCGCGATCATTAGAGCAAGAGCATTAATTCTAGCACTTGACCTTCTCCAACTTTAAATTGGTAACCTGTAGGAATTTTTAAACGTCGCCAATGGAGATTTTTAACCACTTGCCGACCGCCGATCGGCATCTGACGGCGACAGAGTGGCTCTGTAAGGCAAAACGCCGTCATACGACGGCAGCTGCCAGATCGCGCACAGTGAGCGCACGCGCGCCGCCGGAGGAGGGAGTCCAGGGAGGGCCAGGGAGCAGCGGATTCGATCTCCGCCGGCTACCCGCGATGCCCCCCCCCCCGGAGTGAAAGAACGGAGGTCCGTATAAACACGGACCTCCGTTCTGTGAGAGGGGGAAGGACTGTGATCACAGCCTTCCTCTACACGGAAGCTGTGATCGCTTCCCTTCCCCTGTTAGGGCAGTCCCCCCACAGTTAGAACACGCCCAGGGAACACAGTTAACCCTTAGAGCGCCCCCTGCAGGTTAACCCCTTCACTGCCAATGGCATTTACACAGTAATCAGTGCATTTTTATAGCACTGATCGCTGTATAAATGCCAATGGTCCCAAAAGTGTGTCAAAATGTTCCGACATGTCCGCCCCAATATCGCAGTACCGCTAAAAATCGCAGATCGCTGCCATTACTAGTAAAAAATAAAAAAAATAAATAAAAACCCAGAAATGAATTCTCATCATCCGTAAACGCGACCACTTTTGCGCAAACCAATCAATAAACGCCGATTGCGATTTTTTAAATCACAAATATGAGGAAGAATATAAAATCGGCCAAAACCGATGAAAAAAAAATGTTTTTTATATTTTTTTTTTTTGGATTTGTATTTTAGCAAAAAGTAAGAAAATTTGGGTTTTTTTGAAAAATTGTCGCTCTTCTTTTGTTGATAGCGGCGATCAGAAATGACGCAGCGGTGATCAAATACCACCAAAAGAAAGCTCCATTTGTGGGGAAAAAAAAGACGCAAATTTCGTTTGGATACAACGTCGCACGACCGCGCAATTTTCAGTTAAAGCGACGCAGTGCCGAATCGAAAAAAGGGCTCTGGTCCTAAAGTGTGAAATCCTTCCGGGGCTGAAGTTGGACACGACATAAGAGCGAGGGTTATGGCCCTCCGCCTCGCACCAAGCAATATAAGCCTTCCAGGTGCGGAGATAAATCTTGCGAGAAGTACACTTGCGAGCTTTTAACAAAGTAGGGATCACGGAGTCTGCGACTCCCGTCTCTCAGCACCTGGGACTCAATAGCCAAGCCGTCAAAGCCGGCAAAGGGTAAAGCAGGGTGCAAGATGGGTCCCTGAGACAGAAGATTGTCTCGCAGCGGGAGCCACCAAGGGGCGTCTGCCACCATTTGCACCATGTCGGCGTACAAAGTGCGCCGAGGCCAATCTGGAGCCACCAGGATTAAATGGTATCCTCTCCGCCATTATCCTGCATATCAATCGCGGAAGCAGTTTTATCGGAGGGAAGGCGTACAGAAGACGATAACGGCCCCAGGGGGCCACCAGAGCGTCTGTGGCCACTGCCACCGGATCCTTCGTTCTGGACACAAAGGTTTCCACCTTGTGATTGAACCGGGACGCTATGACATCCACGTCCGGCGTCCCCCATCTGCGGCAAATTTGGTTGAACACCTCCGGATGGAGAGAACACTCTCCCTGGTCCAGCGTCTGGCGACTGAGAAAGTCCGCCTGCCAGTTCTCCACACCCGGAATGTAAATGGCTGAGATCACCGGAACGTGACGTTCCACCCAACGTAGTATCAGAGCTGCCTCCGCCGCAGCTGCTGGACTCTTTGTGTCGCCCTGATGGTTGACATACGCCACTGCTGTGGCATTGTCCGATTGAATTCAAATTGGACGACCCTGCAATCTCAATGTCCAGTGAAAAAGGCATAATCGGATTGCTCTCAGCTCCAGAACGTTGATGGGGAGGCGAGCTTCCTGTGCCGACCAACGGCCCTGGGCAGACAGATGCCCCAGGATCCCTCCCCAGCCTGAAAGACTGGCATCCGTGGTGATGATCACCCACTGAAGGGGCAGGAACGACTTCCCCTGAATCAGGGCCGAGTCCCGAAGCCACCAGGTCAGAGACGCCCTGGTCTGGGAGCTCAGACAGATCAGAAGATCCAATGACCGAGGGGACCTGTCCCACCGAGCCAGAATTGCTCGCTGAAGGAGACGAGTGTGACTCTGGGCGAATGGTATCGCCTCGAACGACGAGACCATGAGCCCCAGCACCCGCATACAGAGCTGTAATGAAGACCGACGGTGCGACAAGAGGGTGCGCACTGCCAACTGCAGAGACAGCAACTTGGCTGGAGGGAGGAACACCTTCGCCTGCACTGTGTCTAGAATTAGACCCAGATACTCCAGGGACGGGATGGAGAGACCGACGACTTCTGCAGGTTGATCAACCAGCCGAAGTCCTGCAGTGAGGTCATTGTGATTCCCACATTCTCCTCCAGAGCCGAGGCGGACTCCGCTCGCAGTAGCAGGTCGTCTAGGTAGGCTACTACCGCAATGCCTCTCTGTCGTAGCAACGCCAACACCGGGGCTAGCAGTTTTGTGAAAACTCGGGGTGCTGAGGCCAGACCGAAGGAGAGTGCCACAAATTGAAAATTGAGGTCTCCCACCGCAAAGCATAGGAAGCGCTGATGTCGTGGATGAATGGGTACATGGAGGTACGCATCCCTGATGTCCAGACACGCCAGAAATTCTCCCTGATGAAGGGCGGCCACGACCGAGCGGATAGATTCCATCCGGAATTTCCGTGCCCTGACATACCGGTTTAGGGCCTTCAGGTCCAGTACGGGCCGAGGCCCCCCCCCCCCTTCTTTGGGAACCACGAATAGATTCGAGTAGAACCCTCAAAATTTCTCTTCTGGAAGCACTGGCACGATCACCCCCTGGTCTGAGAGTGCTTGTACAGTCCCAAAAAGAGCCTCCCGGTGTTCCTGCGGGAGCCCTAAATTCGATGGGAAGACCCTGTCTGGGGGTAGAGAACAGAACTCTATCCTGTACCCGGTGGACACCACTTCCCGGACCCAACGGTCGGAAATGTGAGCCAGCCACCGGTCTGCGAACCCCAGAAGACGTCCCCCCACCAGAAACACGGGTGGGGGCAACCCATCAGGCTGAGGACTTGTCCTCCGCCTTTTCGGTCTTGCGCTGCCACTGCCGTCTTCCGGCCCCTGCAGCAACCTTACTGGGGCGGGTCCCGTTACCTGCTGCGCCCGGGGCGTGAAAAAAACTTCTTCTGACCCGAAGGAGGGGGCCCCTGTCTACGGCGAAACTCACGCCTGCGGGGCTCTGGAAGGAAGGTACTCTTACCTCCCATGAAGTCCTTAATAATTTCATACAAATGTGGACCAAATAGACATCCACCCTGAAAAGGGAAGTCAGCAAGACCTTTTTTGGAAGCATGGTCACCGGACCAAGAACGCAACCAAAGTATCCGTCCGAGTATGACGGCAAATATCGCTATTCTGGACAACATCGGCAGTAAATCAACGGCCGCATCACAAAGGTACTTAAAACCTTGGAGCAAAAACTCAGCCTTCTGCGGCGCATCCATCAGGCGACCGCCTTCCAGGTCCTTCAGGAGCTCTTCCACACACTCGGACAGATGTTGCGCCGCCATGGCGGACGCCAAGGCCGGTCGCACAGCGGAACAGCAACTTTAAAAGCGCCTCTGTTTTTCTATCAGCGGGATCCTTAAAAGGAGTCCCTTCCAAAGGGATGGTCGTCGCCTTACTAAGGCGTGCTATCGGTGGGTCCACCACAGGCGATTCCCAGGGATAGCGAGCAGCGAACCGTTTTGACAGCGAAGAAGAGTGCTATGGACGCTGCCATTCACGATAAAGAAAATGATCAAAAAAAGTCATTGTAGGGATAAGCCTTGGGGGCCCTAAGGGGACCCACACAAATACGCAGCAGACTGCGATTCACCATCCTGACCCAGTTGCAGCTTAGTGCGAATGCCAGCGATAATGGTAGCAACCAACGCTTTCTCGCGAGCAGCCGCCGCCCCCTGATCCCCTTCGCCATCCGATGGGACCAGTTCCCCATCGGATAGGTCCACTGGGGTCTCTGAGGCCACTTCAAGCTCAGAATCCTCCCCCGATGAATAAAGAAAAGGAGGGGGACGCTTCTTGGGGGCCTGTTGGGCAACCTCCGCCCGGGGGAGAAATTCGCTAAAGACCGCCCGCAGCTGGTCCAAAAAAGCCCCTTGCGCAGATTGCGCCACCGCTGATGCCTCCTCAGCAGGGTCAGCAGTGTAATCTGCCATCGTCTTCCCCCAGAAAAACACTCTTAGTGACACACAGGGGACTAAGGAGAATGAGGCCCACCCACACTGCCGCACACCACCGCCCACAGTGCACCAGGAAAACCAGGAGGACTGCACCCACTACCACCAGCACCCACAGGGAGCCCAGCTATACTTGCTGTTCCGCTGCCTGTAACTTCTGGATGTATCGTCATAAGAGCCGCGCCGCCAGATCACTGTTCCACAGAGAAGGAAAAAACGCTGCAGACACATGTATTGCAGAGGTATGCAGTCTAAATGGCCGCTGTTAAACACTAGAGGCCAAAAGACACCTTCAGGGAAAGTGCAGTACCACAAACGGCCGCTCTGAGCGCTAGAGGGAAAGCCCCATACGCCCAAGATGTCTGCGGCTACGGCAAAATGGCGGCGGTCCGCCGCAAAATGGCGGCTGATCGCCGAATGGCGGTGAAAGATGAAACTAACGGCCTAGACTATCGGTGCGGGGGGGGGTGTGGGGGGTGAACGGGAGCTTTACGCGTCCCACCAGCGGCTACCCAGCTTTTTTTTTTAATGTGGCAGTCGGTCCCCCTTTCCGCCCCTCAAAGGGGGGGGAAAGGCAGGAACTCTCACTCACCACGCCCTGGGTAGCCACCCAGTCCCCTCTTGGGCGGTATGCTGCCGGCCAGAAAATCGCCCTTGCCGAATCGCATCCGGGGCTGGGCGCAAGGGGGGGGGTCACCCCAGGCCGCCCGCATGGAACGGGCACGATGCGGCGGGTAACCATACGTCGGGACTGGCTTGCATCGGTTGGCCAGGTCGGGGAAAGTACAGGGCCCAAGGACCCCTCTATGCCCCGACCGGCTTCTTGATAGCAGATCAAAGCCTTGATAGAAGTCAAATAAAAGAAGAACTTAAAATAAAAAATGGTCACAAACAGGACCACAAATTCCCTTAAAGGGAAGCCAGGTCAACTCCTAGAAAACTAGGCATAAGAACTGAAGAGCTATGCTATGAGGGAGTTTATGTAGGAAGAGAGGACGGCCCCCATGGGAGGGGCCAGCTGTTTCTTTTCCCTGCCTAGTTAACTCCTAGTGGGACAAGCATAAACCCCACATGTCATGATGAGCTGCGTCTGTCAGTGAACGATAGGAGAAATTTGTTTTAATGCATTGTTCCTGAAAATATGCATTTGGTAAATAACGACTTAAATATTGTACAAATCAAATGCTGTATTGCAACTATCACCATTTTATTCTCCATGGTCTCTGCTTTCAGAAAATCTATACTTTGAGGGGTTTACAGTAAATTCAGGCAAAAAAAATGCAGATTTTTACCACGTGTGCAAGGAATATTAAAAAAACAAAAAAAAAAAACAAACACACACACACACACACAAACACACACCTGCCCCAGTAGACAAGTGGTTAAAGAAGAACTAAACTTCACAAAACTTCTCTCCACTCCAATGATGCAGCATCCCTGATCTCCCTCATCAGTACTTCCACCTTTGACCAGTCTTTTAACCACTTGACAACTGGGCACTTAAACCCCCTTCCTAACCAGACCAATTTTCAGCTTTCAGTGCTCTCACATTTTGAATGACAATTACTCATACTACACTGTACCCAAATGAAATGGTCGTCCTTTTTTTCACACAAATAGAGCTTTCTTTTGGTGGTATTTAATCACCACTGGGGTGTTTATTTTTTGAGCAATAAATGGAAAAATACCGAAAATTTTGTAAAAAAATGCATTTTTCTTTATTTCTGTTATAACATTTTGCAAATTAGTAATTTTTCTTCGTAAATTTTGGCCAAAATTTATACTGCTATATGTCTTTGGTAAAAATAACCCAAATTAGTGTATATTATTTGGTCTTTGTGAAAGTTATAGAGTCTACAATCTATGGTGCCAATCACTGAAAATTTATCACACCTGATGCACTGACGGCCTATCTCATTTCTTGAGGCCCTAACAAGACAGGAAAGTACAAATACCCCCCAAATGACCCCTTTTTGGAAAGTAGACAGTCCAACGTATTTAGTAAGAGGCATGGCGAGTTTTTTGAAGTTGTCATTTTTTCCCACAATTCTTTGCAAAATGAAGATTTTTT